>VXAU01002130.1:3299240-3466570 GCA_013399695.1 Formicarius rufipectus | reverse complement strand
TTTTTTAACTGGTTGAATGTGAATGGATGATCTGGGAACATGCTCAGAAACCTCCCACCAACCCACACAGTGTCAGTGGTTTTGGAACAGTGGTGGTGGCCTTTAGTTTCCCAAGAATCACCACCCTCCACCCCAGTGCCTTTGTGCTGCTACCAGCCATAACCACTGCTCCCATCAAATTCTCAACAGCCTTCAAGCAATAAGCATGAAGTATGGGCATCTCAGACACTTTAGGAAGAGTTAGAAATCTCAGAGGAGATGACTCTGTTATTCCTGACCATCTATTTCTCTCATCATGACCATTTTTGTGCTTGTACCTGCATCACCTTCAAATCTGAGCCTCCAGCGTGAGCCCCGCAGCACATTGTGGTTACTTCCAAACCAAAGACTGTTTAGCACTGTACTTGCCCAAGACAGTATGCTTTATTTTATAGACCAATGGTGGATTCAATCTGGCAATATATTTTCTTTCAAAGTCAACCCCTTTGGTGCAGTAAAATACATTAAGTATGATGTTCTTGGCTACAGAAAACTTGCCTTTTGCCAAGGTTGCATTGTCTGAAGTCTCAAAGTAGGAGTTATCAAGTTATTTGAGATGAAGGGCAAAGTAATTTGTGGTGCTGTCGGCATGACACACGTAATTTTACACTTTATCTGTAGGTGTGATACTGGATTCTGCCAGAGCAGGCACCTGGTATCAATGTTCATTCTGGCATTAGTTCAGCAAAACTCGCAACTCCTGATAAAAACCATAGGTTTCTGTGTAGAAAACGAACCTAAAGTGTTCAGAGATGGACTAACGTTAGAAATACATGACCTATCCACCAACCTGTGGGTGATAGGGAAATGGAGAGAGGTATTCCTCCAGGGTTTTCTTTCTTTTAGGGTGATGTGGCAAAAGCAACTGCTATGTATCTCTGTCTGTGTCTTCAAAATTGTTTGGAGAATTTTTTTTCATACTTACGTTTTAATGCAGTGTTTATTCTAGAACACATTAAATAAAATTTCAGTTTGCTCTTGGGAGGTACTTTTCCTGTTATCTGTCTACCATAGCTATTTGCTTCTGGCAAAAAGATCCTTGAAGATAAGGAAGTCTTTCATTACAATTTCAGTGGACTGAGAATTGTAACAGTCTCCAAATGACTGATGTTTCTGTGGGCAGGTTAGGCATTCAGTATCAGGGGAGGTCATTATTTAAAATCAGTGCTAAGAAGGCCATTTCTGGTATCAATACACTGGATGAGTCATATAAAATCATTCCTGAAGCTGCTGTAGAACAAGATTTTCATATTCGTATCCTTGACCCAGACTATTAGCATGCAAGTGAGTGTTCATCACAGAGAGAGCAGTTGTAGAGTCCAGTACATTTTTCAAATTGTGTTTTCAGAACTGAAATACTTGTAGGAACAGCCACTAGTTTAATGTTGGACCAGTGAGTGAAAACTGCCAGTCAGCCTCACATTTCCATTGCAGGTTAACAGCCTTGTTCTCCACATACTGGTATTTTTCAAACTGCAGCCTTTATGTGAAACCAGAAGTGTTATGTTGCATATAAATGGAGGTGCCTGATTTCACAGTAGGTCTCTATGTACAAACAACTACAAAAAATAGAAAACACAGGATTTATTCGGTCAGAACACTAACTATAGCAGCATTGTTTCACATCTCTGAATTTAGAAATGCAGACCAGTGTAATGAGAGAATCAGTGATTCATTTTACCCACTAAATAAAAGAAGCATGTTCCAGCTGTCATAACTTGCCATTAACAAAAGCACCTGTGCTTTGAACTAGATAATCAATAACACTCTCAATTTTGGAACAGTTTTTTAAGCATTTTATGCACAGGAGTTTTTTGTTGTTGTTCGAGTTTTTTTCTGACTTTATAGTTTCATTTCTTGTTCTCACCAAATCAGGAAGAACTAGTCAAACAATGAAATAGTGAATATGAATCTCTCTATATTTTTCCACTGCCATAAATTTCACTTTTGAGTTCAAAGCCAGCACCTCAGCAACTGAAGTTTCAGTATCATTTCATAAAGTCAAGAGCTTTGCTTTCAGTAGTATATCCAAACCTGTGTATTGAGAAAATACTGAGTAATCCTCTCTGCAAATACCCCTAACAAAGCCCTAATAAACCATATGTATGCCCTGTAACCTCTTTTTGCAAGTAGTGCAACTGCAACCACTTCTACCACAAAAGATGCTGTAAGAAAACTCATTATCCCATTTGACAAGTCAGAATTAAGCAACACAATTTGGCTGCACAGTTTTGAATCCCTGGAGAAAATTTGCAACGTGGACTGAAAATTTCCACAACTGCAAAATGTCACTGGATAATATTTGAATATTAAACAAATCTGAAAAAGTTATGCATATACACTTGTGTTATGATAGGCAGAGAGAGGGAGGGGCAGAAAAAACATGCCGTAATTGTTTACAAATTCCTACAGATGTTTATTCATTTTCTCTGGTTGAAACTCTATTTGGTATGTGATCAAAAGCAACTATATAAAGGAGTTTGCCTTCTTTAAGAGCATTCTTTCCATTAGCAATAGTATTAGAAGACAGGCCAAAGAGAAGATTTCTGAATGGAAATCTTGTTGACAATTGTGGTAATCCAGACTCTGGTTGGCTGTTTTTCCATGTGGTTGTTGGGTGGGGACTTTTGTTTATGGTTCTTGCTGGTCACATTTTCATGCACTCTGCAGTCTTTGACAGACAACTTCAAATCAGAGAAGCACAGCTGTAGTTCAAAAATAAGTTCATATCCTCAGTTACCACAATCTGCAGCTGCTTTCAGGAATTATTAGATTTTGCCATTTACAGATGATAAAAAACTCTATAGCAGCTATTATCAAATTCAACTTCAAACTTTCTAGCAACTCTACTCAAGTAAGCATCTGGAAAGTGAAATTTTGGCTTTGCAGAATAGTGCAATTATGGGAGAGTTTCTCAGAGAAGACCTAGCACCATAAAAACACGATGATATGGTTAAATATGCTTATGCAGAAATAGCCTGACTCACACGATTTATCCCCACCTCAGAGACACAGAGGATGGACTGAGGATATTAGATCTAGTCTATCTCTTTAATTCAAACCATAGAATCCCATCCAGTTGCTCCTGTACAGGAATCAGATACTGGAGATTGTTAAAAAAAGTTTTCTTAAAAGATAATGAGCCCTAACTCATGAAGAAGTTGTAATTCTTTCCAGTAAAGTCAGTTATCTACAACTTTTTCATTTTACTCTTTGATTAAGCTGAACTTCGGCTGGTCAGTGCACAAGAGAAATGCTGGAAAAAAAGCCTGTTGCTCACAGTAAAGGTTAACTTCACCAATCTCATTCTGCTCAACCTATATATCTCTAGAAGAAAAATGACAGAAGTACTGTGCAAATTATCTTGCTACATTTATAAAACCAAGTATTCTTTCCAGAAATTTATTAAAAAATAGGCCAAAAAAATTGTAATTAAAATACTATAAACATCCAACCCTCTACTCCTTGATATCTGAGGATCCAGAAATAGGACTTCAGATTTATAGATAAATGAAGATTTTTTCAAAATGGATGCCTAGAAGGTGACAAAAAGGACATAGGGAATTATGTCCACATTTTCTTGTGAAATGTAATCCAAATAATCAGAATTGTCTGAAAAACAACTAAATGCATATATGAAATTTATAGCCAGAGATCTATATACAGTTAAATGTATGGTCCTTGTTGTTCATATTTGAGCTCAAAGGCCTCACGGGCATTTTATTTAATTTTTATGTGGTTTTAGTTCTGGTACCACACCAGTTCAAGGTGACACACACACACTGATGTAGAGCTTTGAATTACTGAAGGTTTCATAATGCCTCCTATGACATGCTTGTAGTACTCTTGCAGAAAAAATCCCACACACATTTATGAACTGTTTTTAAGGTGGATGAACCTGTCCTGCTGCTTCTGAATAGGCAGATCCTGTAGGTGACACAGGATACAGGTGCTCAGCTCAAGACTGAATTTTACCTAAGCCCTTCACTTATTTTTTTAAACAATTCTGGCAATGAGTCCTGGCCGCTGTCAATAAAACCTGGCATATATGAATAAAAACCATTTCTTAAACCCCTCATTAAATAAACAGCCTACCTCAAATTATTTCTCGTGCCACTTTTCAATTTTAGGGTTGGATTTACTCTAAATCAGGCATGAAATTTTATTTCTCAGCTTTCTTGTTCAGACTTTCTCTCTCTTATAATTCTTGGAAGAGTAATGTTTAAGTTACATACAGCCCTTTTCTCAACGTCTGCCAAGAAAAGACAGATCAAGTCATCAGTAACACACACAAAGATCCAGTGATGATTCCAGAATAAAACACATATCTTTATTGGTTAATGACTTCTTGGAAATCTACTGACACAGACCTTCAGAATAATCAATATTTCACAGAACAACCAACAATGAAATAAGCCACAGCTGTAACAGGCAGTCCCAGAAGTTCACATACATTGCAACCAAAAGATTAGCAGAGAGAAGTTTTGCCCCTCCATTTTCTACCTAACATCTAAGGCTACATCTGTCCTTGACATTCTGTGGCGTGTTTGTTTGGGTTTGGGTTTTTTGTTTGTTTGTTTAGTTGCTTGGAATGCTAGAATTATATTCTCTTTACCTTATAATATCAAAATAATTTCTTTTAGGGACTTTTTTTTCCCCTGGAAAGTCCTTTTCCATGAAGATTACCAAGACATAGCAGAGTCTAAAAGGCATGTAATAATCTCATATCAGCAATATTTGTTTAAAAAGGAAGTGATGTTCCTGTCTTTACAAGTCCTGGGAGGAGTAAAGGGAGATGGATACTGTCTACAGTTTCCCTTTCTTCAAATTCCAGACTCTTAGGTCATTAGTAAACAGGGTGATACTGTAACTCTGCTGTAGTGGGTAAAATTTTACAGTCCATGTTTAGAAATTAATGTCTAGGAATATGGACTTGATTATACTTCTGCAAAGGCATGTGATCTTCGTTGAAGAGTGCAGATGTCAATGATAATAGAAATCAAGGAGACCTTTCCTGGAAAGGATGAAAAGTTTTTTCTCCAGTAGTCCGATGTTCTGGACAGCTTTGTTGATTCACTCTTCCTGCCATTCATCTAGCTAATTGACAACTTTAAGTATACTTGCAAGCTTTTTTGTATTCCACAGAAATATTCCTCAAGAGTACTTACTGACAAAGAATAAGTTAAGCTGCTAACTTAAAATGGAGTGAGGACAGAGTGTCTCTGAATGAGCGTAACACATCTGGTGAAAATATGTTACAGATAGAAATGTCAATAGTCCACGATAGTCTATTCTACTTTTTGGGGGGTTTTTTTGGGGGAGGTTGTTTGTTTGTTTGTTTGTTTTAATGTAGAGAATAAATACAGAATTTATTTATGAATAAATATGCAAGTACCAATGACCCACCTACCTGTAGGTGCAATACCTAGGACAAAGATAGCACAAAAACAGGCATTTGATATTAAAAGTAGTATAAACTCTTGTGTTTGCTCCATTAGGGATGAAAAAAAAGAGGGTTAGGGGTGGGAAGAATGCCCTTGTATTCTGGAGTTACTTATTCTGCTAAACCAGAAGCTAAACTCTGATGGAGAAATCTCTGAAAGAGAATGGGTCTGTCACATCTCCATAAAAAACCTTCCACCACTGTGTCTTTGATACAGACTTTGCCAAAGATGTGCAACAAAGTACATCCCACTTGTAGTGACACAGGATTTCATAAGACCATCCTTGCCACAAAAGCTATCCAGAAACACCTGCAATTTGCTTTGCATGCTAGTCTTTTACTGAGTGTGCTCATGTGTTGCCATCTTTTTCAGTCTAGGATGTTTCATAGAAGTCCTAAATTACAGAAGTATCAGCCTGGTGAACCTAATGTTGTGAAATTAATTTCATAGAACAAAACTCTAAGGTTAGGCTTCAAATCCTTGATTTAATTGTTACATGGTATAGTATGATTGGACCAGATTTTCAGGTGGAATAGATTATAGCAGGATTTAAAGCAAACGGAGAGTTAAGTCCCCATGGCTGGAAGCAATAATAATCAGGGTGTTCTTGTCTAAACTGGAACAAACAGGACTTGATATGGTGCTGTCTTCTCCCACACTGCCATTATGACCACTACTATACAGAGTCAAAAACATCTCTCCAGGGCTGCAGAAATTTTTCAGTTATTCTGCTTTTGGGGCATGAAAGAGTCTAACAAGTAGTAATTATGATCCATAGTACCTGTAAATTATGGAGGAACCACAGCTGGAGGATCCTCTCTTCTAACACCTTACTCGCTCTGAAAAACCATGAATTTGGGGATGGCCACCAAGTGGATGTTTGACCATAGCATTGATAAGCCACGGCACTGGAAGCCACAGAGTACTCACTGATAATTACTACCACCTCAGGGTTACTGCACAGTGTGGTATCTCATGAAGATCCAATGATATTGTAAATGAAATTTCTGCTTGTTGAATCCCCTTACCCCAGTGTATTATAAAAATCAAATGGTATGACAATCACTGGCATAGTAGAATGCATTTATGAAATGTAAGTGAAACTCACAGAATCACAGCAGGAGGAGGAAAGATGTGTCTAGTGATTAGAAAGTTTTTAACTATTTGGGTTGGGTAGCAGGATTCTTCTGACACTTTCCATTCTCTGCATGTAAGAGCTGATTCAACCCCAGGCATGTTAAATGTTGTTCAAATGAGAAATAAACTCAATTATTAAGTTGTAAGCTTATGAAAGATGAATAAGAGATGAAAATGAAAGAATGGAAAACAAAGTGAGTAGGAGGCAAATCAAAATGCCATATACAGGGAGATTTTTTAAATTTTGCCAGGGAGAGCAAAACAGAGAAAAAAGTTGCATGAATGTTCACTTGCCAAATGATCTCTTGTAAGAACACATCAGGACTTAGTCTTCCATAATCCTTGTTGGTCCCTTCCAACTCAGGATGTTCTATGAACTTCAGATCTATAACCTAAGCTAGCTTTTCAGGATCATCAACATATTTGGCTGCCATACGGCCTATTAGCATCAATAGGCCAGTTTTCTTGTTTCTGGGCTAACTGCTGGGGAAATAAAGTGCCATGATTCATTTGACACCTCAGACTGGAATAACCCAGGATGCTGAGGTTGACTGTCATGGTCTGCTTACTAAGCAATCTAGTCTGCATAGAATTTCAAGGGATGTGGTGAAAATAAATAAAAAATAAAAAATAAAAAAATAAAAAAAAAGAATCCTATCTCTAATACTTTTATTTTGCTCTAGGGCACATTGTTTGCAAAAACTTTCCTTTTGATTTCTGTTATCCAAATAATTCCAGCTTAAATTGGATCTTAGCTATTAATCTGATAATGACATGGCTGAGACGATTTCTCTGACAATTGATCTCAAATGACTTACAAGGCTTTACTTTACCTCATTGTCTGCATTCCTTTCCAGCCAGGAGTTCTGTCAGTATTTAACATACACACAAAACCCCCTCAAATATAAGTATTAAGATGATTACTATGTACCTGGAAATATCCTTTAATTTAAATTTTGTTTTATTTTATTTTTAGCTTCAAAGCTTTCCCAGGAATGAACACCTGTCTTTCACAGCATTACAAGAAATAGTCGGGTACCTCAGATGCTTTGTTGTGTCAAGTCCTCTAATAGGGACACTGTGAGTATAAGTCACATTTTAATTAATGATCAAAGCAAAGGACACCTGTAAATTTTGGTTCAGTTTCTTCAGTTCTTTGATATCAGGTTTATCCACTAGAAAAGGACTCCTTTGATGCATATCCTGCTGACATAAGGTATCTTTCATGCCTAGATGCCGTGGTGACTGGAGCCTTACAAATACTGAATTGAACAGGATGAAGAGAATACTATGTTTTTGCCCCATCCAGTATATCAGTTAAAATTTTATCTCTAAAAGCAGCAAAATTCACCATCCTGTACAGTCTTCTTTTATTCCCACGACTCTAATTGCTTCTGAAGACCTTAGAAGGTGCCATTAGGAGGTCTTGTTGGGGTCTGGCCATGACAGATAGTGACAGATTTGTGTAAGCCTCGCAGCCTATTCACCGCCCAAACGAGCACAAAGATGATGCTGGGAAGGAAGGGACAATTCACTGCCAGTCCCTGAGACTGCCTCCCCACTTCCACCACAAAACATTTCCACACATTTCCAGGGGGACTGAGAAAATGAGTAAAGTAGTAGTTCATTCACCTCCATTAGGTAGTGCAAGCGGTGCACCTGGTACAGGAGGGACAAACCCTGAATTGCATGGACATGGCAACATACCATTTGAGCAGTGCTGACACAGAAACTGTTTTCAGGCTTTGCAAGTACAGAGGGAAGAAAGCAAAGGGTGAATGGTACTAGTTAAATAAAATAATAATAACAGAAATATCCTCCTGCTTCACCTAAAAGACAAGTTTTAATGTTATTGACCATTTATTGTGGGCTTTCTTACCCAACAAGGTGGCACGTGTCAGAGAGATCATTGTGAAATGCAATAACTGTGCAGATCACATCAGCAGCACAGCTACCCAAACAAAGCCAGAGTCAAATCTCTTCCCTAGAAAATACCTAAGTCCTGTATGTAAGAAGTCCTACAGTTCCAAAAATGCCCAGCATTTTAGGTGCCTGACTTTTGGAAAACCTATTTTAGTCTGTGTCTAAACACTTAAAGAAGGCTGTACAATGGTTTAACATGTGTACATATTGATGACAATTGTACGAATTCTTTGCCCAACTTTGCCTCTTCAAAAACTAGGTAACTAGCCTCAATAAGTTATCCGTGTTTCCTCTACAGTCAAACGTGAGCAACAGATATATTCAGAGTGCAATTGTCACAGAAAACAATTCACGCTCCAGAGGTGCCTGACTTTATACAGCTGGATCTGTTTTGCCCGCATTTAGCCCTCATCTAATTCTTTACACTGAGTTTCAAAGGAAGCTATGCTCCAAAAATTGTTGAGTAAAATGTTTATCTTATTTTTGTTTACTTTCCTACATGAAAACAAATGTGTAAATTTTTAGTAGAGAAAATCTTTGACTGATCTGATAGCAAATCCAGTAATATAACTTCACACAAAATGAGTCCTGGAGAGGACAAAGATTGACAGAAATACTCCCTCCTACACCATGCAAGTTTTATGAAGTGTTTCAAAGGATCTGGAGAGTTACAGTGTAACATTAAATTCTCAGAAACAGCACTAAGAAATCAAACATAAAACTCCTGGTTATTTCAGTGTCAGAAAACCATCAAATCATACCTAAAGTGATACTAGAACGTAAGAAGCTTTATATATCATCCTCTTCGCTATATGTCTGTCTCTGCCTGCCAGACAGGGAAGGAATATACTTTAAAAGGAATAAAGGAGAGGAAAAAAAGGTAGAAATAGCTCTCTACATGACACATTTGGGGGAGGGGAAAATAACCTTGAAATATGTCTTCAGAAAGTATCTTCTGCATTCTCTTTCCTTAATTGGAAGATACAGAATTGAACATTTCTATGTTTAGACCCCCTCTCCTGCAGCATCTAAAAGTTTGCAGTCATCAGTGGATTTACCTTCTCTGCATACCTGTTGCTGTAGGAAATTATAATTATCCTTCATTTATGATAAAGAACTGTGACACAGGGAAGAATTAAGTATCTTCCCTGAAGTAAAAAAAAAAGTCCAAAATTAAGCTAAGAGTTGAGCCCTGGTCTGTTGTATCACAAGCCAGTGACCTACTTACTAGATCTTCATTTCTATTCATCTTGCCCTAACCTGAATTGTATAGACAGTAATTGTGCCTGTTATTTTGCCAGGGACTCCAGTAATGTTTTGCATTGTTACTGTCACTAGTCCAACAGGCTGCAAACAACACTTTGCAGATATTACTTCTTTTGTTAGTAAAGCTGCACCTCTGACCAGAGGGGGCTTAATACCTAATATAAAGCAGTTCAGGAATTTTTCCATGAATCTTTGAGAAAAAATGATTTGCTATAACCAGAATTTTCCTTACTATCTTGCCATATTCAACACAAGTTTTCTGCAAAAGAGTTTGTGAACCTTAAGAACAAATAGTTTTTCAGACAGATTGCTTACTTCACAGCCTGCTGGTTAAGGCACTCTCCCAGAGTGCAATAGACTTAGTTCATGTCCCTGCCCTGCCTCATACAGAGAAAGTACATTTTGCAGCCCCCATGAGCTACTGGCAGTTTTGGCATGAGAGTCTCTTGTTTCTGAGTAAAAATTCTGTGTTCTGGGCTCTATAAATGAAAATAGGGAAATCTTACTAAGTACTAGAAAGTAATTGGAGGATGGTCAAAGTGGTGGCTACTAGAGTTCCCTTATATCTCCCTCTACAATGAGGCATATTTAATCTTGCTCTGTAGTGCATTTAATCTGATGGGTTTAAATAGTTCCTCTTCTGAGAGAATAAGAGTGTTGGTAAAGATATCTATACTGCCAATTAGATTTATTCTTGAGGTTTTTTTAAAAGCCCGTATCTTTCCATTGACTGCACTGCATATATGATAGTCTGCTCCCAGGCTCCAATTTGTAGCAACCAACTAGTTCTTTTGTCCAGGAAAACCCTGGCAGGGAAGAGCAATTACTTTGCTAAAGGACTGCTCACTACCAGCAGTACAGATAGGGTCGTGCCAAGCTCCTCTGTCTCTGCACAGTGCAGAAGGAACCAGTCCTTCAATAGTACCCCAGCAGGACTCTCTGTCTTCACCTTGCCCTTGGGTGCCACTGCTTTAGCAGCCTGCTGTAAAATCTCTGCTGTAAAATCAGAGCTCTCCCACCATTGAGCTGCCTAGTTTGTTGGCTGTAATGCAATTTAACCCAAAAAAAAAAAAAAAAAAAGGACCCTAAAGTCAGGATTTTTCAGAGCAGAGAAAGGGAACAAGGACCCAGAGGAAACTCAGCCATTTTCTTGTGCAGGCCAAAAAGGAATAAATAAATAAATAAATAAATCAATAAACCCAGTAACACTATTTCTCTCCAGAGGCATAGAAGTAACACTCAGAGGCAAGGGCTCTGCTCCTTGCTGTGTTGCAGACAGCATGCATGACCTCTCCTCATCTGTAACATGCACACAAACATTCTTCCCCCCAGACTGACAGTAGCCTCTGTACAACTTCAAACAGTGCCTCTAGCTGTTGCTGTTGCCCCAAACTATGAGAAGGAAGCATGAATTCATGACCTGGGTCTACAAATGAATGGCTACTGTGAACTATTCCCAGACATAAAAAAAAAAAAAAAAATGAAGCAAGCTTTTGGTGTGTTTTGTTCTGGCCCCACTTTGGAAGGACGGGAGGGGAGCATAAGGAAGAATTAAGAGACCAGTTTAGGGTTTTTTCATGAGAATTGTTTTATGTGAACTAGTTCTGACTCCCTTGTGAAGCAGCACAGACCTGACAGACATGCAGTTTATCAGCCACGCCTGTGATAATGAAAGAGGTGTTGTTAATTGAAACAGAGTGATTTTGCAGAACATTAATATCCTCAGAAGACTTCTATCTTCTTTTAATTGATCTAGGTAGGGAGGCAGAGCTGAGAAACATTGCAGTTAACTCAGTGGAAGCAGAGGTACTCACATAAATGTCTGTGTTGGACCATTGCAATGGGTTAACATGCACAACCTCACTAAAAAATAACAGAGTAATGAAAGTGAAGGTGCTGAAAATGCAGTTTAAATTTCTGCTCAACATTGTCTTCAACAGCCAAAATCTATTAAATTTTATGACAAAATTGTTCCCTGGCTCTTTTCCAACACAGAAAGTAAATACCAGTCTGTATGTGCCTTCTCAAACCATGAGGTACCCTCCCTGCCTTTGCGCCAGCATCTTACAGGGAGATGAACTGAACTCACACCTATCAAGACTGTGTTATTGATTCAACAATTCAAAATTGAGCTGATCTTCCTCCTGCAGGGGTGAAAGACAAGTACAGTACTGCTGTGGCTGGGAGACCAACAGCACTCCACGTTTTCCATCTCACTTAATCCTGATTTCTTGCAGCGTGCTATGCACAGTGTTGCATCTGCCTTCCCTTATGGGAGATGCTGCATGGCTGGATCTTCCCCCAGCTATGCTAGTGGCACCTCAACACCCAGGGGAAGGTTTTGTATTCCCCTTGTTACACTTGAGGAAGCTTGGGAAGGTCAGTGACATAGTTTTTAGAGACAGTAAGAGTCCAGAAGTCCAGAAGCTCAAGCCTTCTGTCATATGTTTATATGCACATCCCACTCACAACCATAGGCCTTCAAATGTCAACCATCCATCCCTGACCTTCCGAATTCTAATGTTATTTATAAATATCCATGTCATTCCTACTACCAGGATAAAATTTCAGTTAACTTACACTGCAAATAAACAGAAAAAAAAAAAAAAAAGTTAATTCCCAGATACCTGACATATAAGAGATTCCTGAGATTCTCTCAGAAAGGCATGTTACGGAATCCAGAAGTGTTACACTATCCAGAAGGACTGATATTCAGCCTATATCCTGTTTTAAAGTTGTTGGCTGAAGCCATTTCTGAGAACAGTTCTGCCATAGCCATTACACAACGAGCACTTGCGGTCCTGCAGTTCACTCAATGTGAATCAACTGGACAGCAGCCATTAGTACCTCACACATACCTTTAGCATTATTTTTGGGGTGCTGCTTTTGCACACAGCTCCCTTCTTTGGGAGAAAGTGAAAATACATGGGATGCAAAGGTGTATGCTTTTTTCACACCAGGATAGTCCTTTCCAGAGAGATGAGAATTATATGTTGAAGCTTTTTGTATTGATGAAGAAAATCCTCTTTTCCTCTCTCCTCTGTAAGACCCTGGGAGCACCTCCATCTTAGCCTTTTTACTTTTCATATTTCCAGTCCTCTTTTTTTATGTCAATATTCCAATTTTTCAACAGTAAAAATGAGTGTAGCTACTAAAGCATAGATCTGGGAGAAAGGACTTTAGAGGAACATTGTTGAAATATAGTGCAGACTCTGATCTGAAACTGTAAAGGTCAGTCTTTAAATAACTAGGCCTTTTGGGATCTGACCTATCCAAGAGCATTTTAGCTTTGACTGGACTTTCTTGTTCAAACTCAGCTCTCTGGAAATAGTGCTGTGTCCAAGAGTACATCAACAGGGCAGGTCTATTCTTAGAGAAATGAGTCAAAATCCGCTCATCTCAATACTCCTCACATTGTCACAAAAACCAAGGACTGCAGCTGTGGATGCTGTTCCCATTGTGCAGTACTGCAGCACAGCTGGCATTTCATTCTCTACACCCTATGATTTAGCCTAACCACATTCAAGACAGAAGGAAGTAAGACAGTTCCCTGAGCCCTCCCACTCTCAAAACATATGAGTTGTCATCCTACATCAAATACTTGAAACTCTGAAGCAAGTAGTGGACCACCAATTTTCCTATTGCCCATAGTTTCTTGTAAACTCTCACTTAGATCCTTTCAGGTCCTGCAAAATCTGTGAGTGGAGAGAATCTATATCTGACATGTATGTATAGGAGGTGAGAGGATAAAGAAGGTAGGGGAATGGCATAAAGAAATGTTCAGGTTCTCCAGATATTGGATGTAATGGATGCAGCAACCAAGCAGCTCCCGGGATCCCAGGTCACTCGTAAAGAACAGCAGGGAACAGTATGGTTTTCTGAAACTCACATTAGGGCAGGAGACACAGAAGGGGCCACAGGGTTGCAGTGTTTTGTTCTGGGGAAAGGGAGGAGAGGTTAAAGTCCAGCCTCTGTTTCCTCTCGCAACATCACAGGTGTGCCTAAGGAGTGGTGTTGACAAGGTAAATGCAGCATGGCAAATGGATGAGCTATAATTATTCCTAGGCAGATTGTAGGCTTAACGGCCCAGAAAACTCTCTGGACTCTTCACATCTTAAGTTCTAATTCTAAAGCCCTTTTGTAGCTTCAACCTGAAGGTCATACATGAAGTCAGCTAATCATGTTGAAGGTGAGGAGGCTCTGACTTCCACATTTGTATCCTATTACATGGGCCTCTAGAGCCCCAGATGGAAGAAAACATGAAGACTATATCATTACAAAACTGAATGTTTTGGTTTATCATTATTACTAACACTTTGTCCATAGATTTTTGAAAGTTTGTTATTGTTCTGGATGGACTCAGAGCTAATATATTTGCAAAACGTATACTAATTTGCAAAGAGAATCACTTTAGTCACTTTGCTGACTCCTCTGAAAAATATATCAATTTTTTTGCCGGGGTGGTTTATATCCCTTAAGTCTTTGATACTTTGGTTAGCATGCGTTCTTTGTAAAGCCAGTCCTTAATTTCTGGTTTGTTCATAAATATATGGCAAAATGAGACATACATAGTCTGTGTAATCCAGAACCCATTTAAGTCAATGGAAAAAATCCCACTGAGTTTTGTAAACTTTGGAAGGTTCCCAGTTTATCCCAGTGAGACCTTCCAAGGCTTTGAGTTTCCAATATTATCACCATGGTCCAGCCATTAACAATGAGATATTAAGATAACTCAGAAAAATTGTAATTTGTTGCTGCCACAGTAAGAAAATAAAAATAAAAAAAGAAACACACCATCAATATGTTTTGCAAAATTGCAGGTCTAATTCACATAGAAAGTTTTCAGAGTAATGAGCATTTTCTTGCCCTTCATTCAAGACTCAGCAGTTCTCATTGTTATTAAACCTGCAAAATCTAAAGCTTTGCATTACTTTAGAATAAATTAATCAAAAATCTTACTATGTTTTAAATCACAAAAATAGTGAAAATTGTTATCCTGCTTCACTTGGGTGTGCAAGAACAACGAAAAGATAACCACTGATATGACCATACTGATTACAGCAGAAAATAAGGAACAATGAAAGAGATAACCTACTCAAGACTGTAGGGAAGTGAGAACTATCCTAATGTCCTCTTACTCCCAGTTAATGTGCTAATCCCAGTTTTGAACAAAGCCATAGCTTTAAATTCTCTGTGTGATATAGAAGTACACAAAACCTCTATGAAACTACAAAGAATAAAGCAAATGTCAAGGTTTCAAGAAAAGCACCTCAAAGCATTTTTATTATCTCAGAGTGGAAGCATTCATTATAACCAACAAATGAACTCTGTGTTGCCAGTGAATTTATATTTGACTGTATCTGCAACAGAAGGGTTTTGCTGTGGTTATAAACCTGAAAGTATTTCCACTGGCTCGCAGTAAACTGCAAATGATCCCTCAGTTCTTCAGCCTAACACTGCAGCATGATACTGACACACCTTAAAACAAAACAGGGGTTAAATACTACACTTTATAAAACAGCCCTCGAGTCTCCTAGTAGTGACATTTCAATAATAAACACAGTATAATCCAACACAAGGGGATAACACAAAGGAGGGTCATCACGGCAAGTCCAGTGCTTTCCCAGGATGACAGCATGAAATTCCCTGTTCCTGCTGTTCATTCAGGATTTATCATCCACAGCCACAAGCCACTCACTCAGCTGTGTGCCAGGACTGTGCAGCTGCAAAAGTAAGTGGAAATCTCAAACAAAAAGTCCTTCACAGGGCATTGAGACATATTCTAGACTCACTAGTGTGGTGTTTTAGACCAAACACAGAGGCAGCCTTTGCATAGTGTGGCCAGCAGCACTCTCTGAAGGCTTCCTGGCATAGGAGATGATGAAAAGTAAAGCACTGCAAAAGTAATCAATGCTTCAAGACTTCTTTCTGATCACCAAAGTTTATGTTTGTTAATGTTATGCATGAATCATAACTGAGATCTGAAAAAAGATCGGAGCTGCATTATTCTCTATTATTCAGTCAGGCACATGTAAACAAACAAACAAACAAACAAAAAAAACCCACAAACCGAACGAAAACCAAAAACACACACACACACACCCACACACACACACACACACACACCAAAAAAAAAAAAAAAAATTAAAAATCCCACATGTTTTTTTTTTTCCTATGGCCGTAACTGTCAGTCTGAGAAAGATCCTATTTTAGTTACATACTAGGGAAGCAGTATTATGGTGGAATTTCCAGCGTTTATGAATGGAACTGTGGTTGCTGACTGTGCACAGCAAGCTGAAAGGACCTTTCCAGTCCCACAGTCCCTTTGCCCAGTGCAGTTCAGATTGGGTTTGAGTGTAGAAGACCAAACTGGGATAAAAGAGGGGATAATGAAGATTTCTGGACTTTGGAAAACCTAGAAATTACTTTTACCAACACCCATTTGCTTCTCTAATATTAGTGAAACATAATTGAGTGTGAAAACCTGAACAAGATCCTTTCCTATAATCACCTGGAAGCAGAAGACTTAGCTGCACATGAGGCAGAGGGTGGACTGAGGCCAATATCTCTAAATAAGGTTTCCTGTCAAGTTCCCTAAATCCTATTCTAAGCAGTTAAATAAATTAGCTCTTTCTAGAAGTGCCAAATCCTGCATATTCAAAGATAATAAACAATCAGCTGTATATATTTCAGGAGAGAGAATTTTGAACTCCATATGTGTGCTGACTTTATCCTCCCTAATGAGTTAGCATCAAAACAATCTTTCTCATAGAAACACTGCTGAATCACTGACTTCAGAGAACATTTAAATCTTCTGGCAAGAACATAACATGGTTACCTAAAATTATATGGGAAAACAAGCCAAGTGATAATACATATCACTAAATTTCCAATTCTTGTTATGATTCATGGTCATCATCTTTTCAGGGTTTTTTCCCATTACAAAGCCAAAGGTAGAGAAAGCCAAGATATTATTTCAATTATATAAGTGAATCTATCAGATCAGATGCCAAAATACCCTACTATGAACATACTGCCTGTTGCAGACACTAAAAATAAGTATATCAAGATATGTTTCAAGTCAAGGACTTATTAAAAACCTGTCCGGCAGTTTTTCCAAAGTCTGATCCTATTGTATGCTCAGGGCACTGAGCTCTTTGCAGGTATCCTGTGGGATTGTCTAACTTTCTTCAAAACAATGCTTCTGCATCTTGATTCTGGCACCACTTCTGATAGTGAGCTGTAGGTTGTTTTGCAAGCTCAGTGTGACCGAATGAGAGAATTGAAGCAGAGGAATGTGTATTTTGAAGCCTTTCCCAGTGAACCTCATAAAGTTTTAAAATGGACAAATGACATCATCTAACTTTCAGGTTAGGAACCTTTTTATCTTTCTTCTGGCTTCTGTAGCAACTAGTCTTTGTCTTCTTTCTCTTCAGATTCAGCATGTGGAGATTACTTAGGGAATGTGTATAGTTCCTGCTGCCACACATATATCTGATGCTATACGCATAAATATGATGTTTACAAGCACATTCGTGGAAAGCCATCTACACTCTTATTTTTCAGCATTTTAATCTTCATGTATTCAAGTTTATTGCTGAATTTTGTAATCTGAGACTGAGATTCTTCAGAGTTTTTTTAAGTGCTCAGTAGTGTATATAATTTCTTCCATTTTATTAGAGAAGAAGAAATATTATTGAAATTATTTGTTTCACCGTTGGAAACCTATAAAGTCAAGCACTCTATGCTCCAGATTTATATGGTAATATCTCATTTTCATATGACTTTAAAAATGTAACATATATATATATATATCAGTACACATACATTAGTGTGCACATACATAATAAAATACATAGATTTATATAAAACAAGGTAACTCGAGGTTGTTTCCCCACAGAAGAGCCTTAAAAGATAACTCAGTTTTTACCAGAAACATCTCAATTTTCCCTTTACTCTGCCTTGCTTCTAACATGCATATATATGTGATTAAGATATATTTTATATAAATATACAGATACACATATACATACATATAAAATATATGGGTAAATCTTACAGATTGTACATGCTTTTGAAAACCTTTACATGTGGCACATGCAGCTCCCTGTTGGCATGAGCAGAGGCTTCATTATACAAACCATGTTAAACTTTACCCTTTCTTCTAGAAAGCAGTTCTCATCAGCCAGACAAACAAAGAGGGCCACTAACATGATCTCTTATCATGATGCCACACTTATCTGATGTCCATCTACTTCTATGTTTCATCTGTCAGCTCTCCAGGATGGAGAGTGTCTGGATGTCCCGTAACAAGTGCTGCGTGCAGTAAGCCGCTGCACCATCCCACTGTTGGCAGATGCTGTGATACATGAGAGCACTGTCTTCTTTTTCTGATAAGTGCCTACATGGGAGACATGGGTTGGCATTCAATCCTGTCCTGTTGCTCCCTAGACACAATCTTGAATTGTTAACACACCCCAGAGATTGTTTCACATCATGGCTTTCCTTTCCTAGGACAGGTTGCTGTAATACATCTCTCAGTGACATGGGATTAATTTGCATCATTGCTTCTCAGTGACTCATTGCATTTGGCAAAACTCATTTACTATCACTGTGCACTGCTCCAGGTAGCCCAAGTCCTGCTAATTGCACTAGGAGAAGAGCAGAAAAGGTTCTTCATTTGGAAAGAGAGGACATCTTCATTTGTTGAAGTGAAGAGGCACTACCCAAAAGAGAGGTAACTCTCTGGAATCAGCATCCCAATGACTGCTCTGGATACACTAGCATTAATTTTACTGTCTAATGCTAGTGCAGACTTTCCCAAATGAGGAAGTGGGAGCACCTTCTTTTGATCCTTGCTATTGCACTACTTAACTCCCAGATTATTATCCCCACACTCCCTAAAAAATTTTAATAGTATATTCAAACACTGAATGCAATGAATTAAGGTGTCAGGATATCTTCAGACTATCCCTGTAATCCATGCTGAAAATATTTCTTCTTCCTTCTATTATGTTACACAGGTTCAACTATTTTTTTTCAATATATTCCTTCATTCAAAATAGATATTAGGGTTGATGATTGTAAAAGCTGTTTACTCTCAATTCTCTATAAAATATTAGATAGAATACATATTTGTGCCTCTCTATTTAAAAGCAGGCTTGTATATGTTTTACACTGCACTACTATATGCAATGCTGAGACACAGTCATTGTCACCAAGGTCAGTTCCACTTCATTGCCAGATTTCCTGCATTTCTCATTAGATTAACAATAGCTTGGAGTATCACACATCGTTGTTGTTGGCTAGACTTCACAAAAAAAGATTTTGGGATAAGCCTGCGCAATGGATTTTTTAGGTGAGGCACAGTGTGTGCGGAACTGGCCCCACCCCCTTCACTCCTGAGGTTCATTTTGCCACGGCCGAGCACGCTCGGATGGTGACAGCGAGTTCCTCGGGATTCGAACCAGCATCCTCAGAGGAGGAGCCGGCTCCACAGGCAGCAACTTACACCACTCGGCCAAAGCCCGCCGCATCACACATCACTATTTCCATTGAAAACTCTAACCTATGGCCTATGATAAAATAAAATAAATAAAAAGCTGTCTAGTGTCACTACTAATGAAAAAAGCTTAAGTGCAAGAAGGAAATTTAAACAGAAGAAGAGAGGAACAGAAAGGAAGAAGGAAAGAATGCAGCTAGTTCTGGCACAATTTGCTCGTAGGTCTCAGCTGAGGGTTATGGTAGCCTCTGGGCTGCACTGTGGGATGTGCAGCACTCCAGCCATGTCTGCACAGCAGGAGCTCATCTTGCTCCACTGCTGGCACCCGGGACACTGAGCGGGGGCAGAAGAACTCACGCTGGGCTGACCCAGCCATGACTCTGATCTTCCCACTTCAAAGGAGGAGGACTCTTGCAGAAGGCAGGCTGAGATTCCTGAACTGTTTTTCACACAACAGATGAGCAGTGTTTGATAAACCAGAACATATAGTATAATTAGGCCTCAAACAGCATATACTAATCACAAGCACAAAATTATTCACTTTCCTAATGAGGGTGCTGGAGGGGGACACAGGGAGAGGAACTCCAGCAAGCACAAGCAATCCCCAACATCTGCAGCCACCACAAAGAGGAGCTGTGCCTGGAGACGTGGTACCAGAGGGGAAAGGATGCTGAAGAGGAGTAGGGTAACTAAGCTGTTTAAAACAAAATTTTACAGTGTTAGGCACTGCTGCTACCAGGAACAGGCAAAATGGAAGGTTAGCCAGAGCATCAAGCAGCACAGGTAATGGAAGATCCAGGTCTTCCTAACAACGTCTGAAGGAGGTGGCACGAGGGCTTGCAACTGAGGACATAGGCAAGACATCTTCAGTGTAGCCTCTGTCAACAGATAACATGGTCTGCTGAGGCCAGCTGTGGGTTTGCCAAGCACACCACAGAGCCTGCTTGTCCCTGGAAATCAAAGTTTGGGGCCTGTGAACTGCCAGCACAGGCACAATAAAGATGTATTCAAGGTTGTTCATATCCACCAGTTCTTCTATCAGCCACAGTATTATGGCTTTCACTGTGGTTTTACCTCCCCTGTTGAATAGCACTGAATATCAGCTCAAGCAAAAGGCTCTCAGTTGAGTTTCAGAGTGGTACAGGGACTCTCCAAAACACCCCAACACATCAACTGTAGAGTAAAAGAAAAAAACTAAAGACCAGCAAAAATTGGCCTGAACACAAAGTTTATTCTCCAGAATCCCTGTAAATAGTGCTACTTCATGCGGATCAAGTTGCTCAGAAGGATCCACCTGCCTTCAGGAAACCCTGAAGGTCTTACAACCAATTGTCCAGCATGAGACATCACTGTTACTCCTTTGCCACACCTTTCCCTTGTACTCGGGGCAGAGGTTGCCACCAGAAAGCCTTTTCCCCCAGCCCTTTATCACTTTCAGATCCAGAATGAAAACTGGTATTTCAGTTTGTGCACGGCCTTACTCTCTTCTTTCCTTACTCAATAAACTGCTTTTCTGAAAGTCCATTTGCAACCCATCCTGAGGTCAGCCAGGCATGTCTTGCACTAGCAGCAGCATAAATCCTACGTGTGAATATGTGGGTGCTCCTTCCTCCTGTTAAAACTCTCAGAACTGAGTTTACCCTCACAATGTGAGGAATGAAACACAGAAACACCCACAGAGAAGATGGAGACCAAAGTTAGTCATAGTATTGCCAAATTTCACAATGACTATAGTTCTGGAATATAACGGGAAATTAATAACATATATGTTTTAAGAGAGGACACAAAATTTTATACTATAAAATGGGAAATCCCATATGACATGGCATGTCTGGCAACCATATCATTATTCTAGGAAAAGTAAATTTTTTGCTTGAGCATGCCACTGACTTCTTCTGTGACGCTGAACAAGTTGCTCTGAGCAGATTCTCCCTCATCCTGTGTTCCTCGATTTTGCTTCCTGCCCTTTCCCCTCAGGTTGCCTCTATCTCTTCATTGCTAAGGCAGCAGAAGGAAGAACAGCAGGAGCAGAGGATATTAAGCCTTGCTATTAGATGCTGTGCCATAGCCATGCGTGGTAACAGGAGGAGAAATTGCAGGGAAAGTTATATTTGTCTCCTGTAGCCTTGGGGCTGAGGATGCCCAGTGCAGATGGTATCTTCGGAAACCTAAGTGCCGATTTCTGCCAGGTCAATGCTGAGAAAATAAGAACTAAGGTTTGAAGAAACACATCACTCAGCCAAGTCTGGGCACCTCTTTACAGATAGGAAGGAAAATGTGCACCATTTATGATGAAATCTCTGAAAGACCTGACGCTGAAGTGCCTACCCTCCATGGAAAACGTAAGTGTGCTCAGGTCGTTTGACGTAAGTAACTGAAAAATGGATGCTGTAATGGAAAACCTTCAACAAAAGAGACTTTTCTTTGTCTTGTTCATAATAATTATATTAACATAGAGTCGTTATACAGTGCTTATTATTTGTACTTATGGTTGTGACAATTTTTTAAGTACCATTTGAGTAAATTTAGAGGGGAGGGAAAAAGCTTTTGAATGAAGTAGTGAAGTAACTAACACAGGATGCCATGTGATGACAAAACCAGGCACAGAAATGATAAGTGGAAACCCACCCTTAGGAAATGAAAGGAAATTTTGTCACTGGTTTCCACAGGATCAAACTGCCTATACTTGGTGACACATTAATAGCCCAGATTCAGTTTGCCCATCCAAGTAATACAGCTTACTCTCACGTGAAACGCAAAGGCTTTTTCATCAGTATCCCTCAGTTTAAGATCAACTGGGATAAATAATGTTTTTGTTTTACTGAAATGTCAAAGGATATTTTATTAAAGGTTGTGTAATTATTCAAATTGGAATTTGGCCAGGTCACTGCAGTTAGTGTCCCAGTTTCATTATGCAAAGACATTTCTCCCTATTTAATCCTGAGTCTGACAACTCCAAATCAGAGGAACTAACTAAACTATTAAGGAAACATAAAGCAAAGTCTTAAAATATAGATCTTCTTGTTTTTACCTTTTTAACAGGGAACCTGTGTTGTTTTCAATAGATTTGAATGTTTTTCTTGCATTTCTAGGGATAAGTTTCTTTTTTTTAAATGGAATTTGTATGGCATTCTAAAATAAATGCTCTATGCATAGGATGTCCATATGGTACAATAATTTTGGCAGGGAACCAGAAGGTCTTTCTGGTTTCATCTTTAACTGCTCCTGAGTCTATTAAAAAACAGCTAAGGTCTATTTCTAGCTAGTTAAAATCCTGTACTTGGTCAGAGGGTCTTTTGAAAATAAGACCCAAAAGTAGATATAATAATACTTTGTGATAGGTGAGTAATATTTCTTCTGCTCTTAGAACTTGTGGGTACCTTCAAAATACTTAGTAAATGCCTTGTAAACAAATCTGTCTAACATCTCAGTGTTTGCTCATGGATGTGATATGCATGCAAAGCAAAACATTAGAAGATACAGCTAAGACTACTGCAAGTTGCCCTCTCTAGACCACACAGACCTTTTTGATGTCTCTTACTGCTGCCACAGAGCCAGAAATCTGAGTTTGGCCTCACCTGTGTGAGAAGACAGAGGGCTCAGTATGGAACTCTGGGAAGCACCATACTGAAATACCTGGTTATCTGCAATCTGCTCCCAGTGCTGGGGACTTGAGGGGGCAGCTGGCATGATGAAGCTGTGCTGCAGTAACATGAGTCTGGCCAAAAAATCACAGAAAGGATCTGCAAGTGGGGAATTATTAGGGTGGCCCCAAAGACAGGGCTGTCCTGAGCCATCTCCTATCCAAACTTACAGTCCACTTAGCATGCAGCAGTATCCTATGGCCTTAATCACCCAGGAAGTCCCGCAGCCATCATGAATGACTTCTGAGGAGCAATATTAGCTCATTAGAGAAAGGAAGGCTAAATGAAGTAAAAGCTAACTGTCATGAGTCTAAGTTGTTTTAGAAAGCTTGCCAAATACCATTTTTAAAGGCATTAAAGTGAAATCTGGTGCATTTTCTCCATTTGAATATCTTGGTGTGTGCCTGAAGATATAGTAAATGATTTTACGTGTGTCCCTGAAAGAGAAACCTGGAGTATTCTTTGATATTACATGTGAGGAACATTAGAGATCTAGATTAACACTGTGAGGTTTAAAGAAGAGAGCACAGTATGAAAATTAAAAATATTAGAAGTTTCAAATTTACAGAACTTGTATATATGTCTCCACTATAATTATTTCTGGACATTGCTGCAGTTTATATGGAAACAAATAGAATCAAGGCTCAATTAATGTCTTCTCAAAAATGAAAAAATCAAGGGGAAATTGTTTTCCCTTCTAGTTCAAGGTCATCTTAAAGAAGATCATTCATAAGAAAATATTTCAGGGGGAAAGTGCTTCTTCTTTGACATTAATATATCAGAAAGTAAATCCTACTGCTGGCCTGGCAGAAAGTGTTCTTCTCCATCTTTCCTGAAGAGCCAGATTTGAATTTTCATGGCCTAGAATATAAAACTTTTGCAGCTTGTGCTCTTCCATGGAAATCCACTCTATCATTTCACACTACTAAGCTGACCTGCCCCTCTGCATAGCAAAGCCCTTTGTGGGCCCATGAAGATAATCTCCTTCACTGATTTTATTACAAACAGAACATTCATTCAGGAAAGACATAATTGCCACACAATGATCAAACATTATGAAGCTATTTGCAGTTAAAAAAAAATAACTCTGCACAGAGACTACAGGAAGATTATGTAAATAATTTATTTTAAGATGAGTCAGCTAATGTTATGGCTAAGATCAATGGGGGAAATATGATTCTAAAAGAGCAAGATCACTAGAGTCAAGAAGAAAATAATATATTCTTTTTAATACCTATAATAAGTGGTAAAGTTTAGTCATAATTGATCTAATCATGATAATAATATAGCAGACTTGACATAGAGCATATCATGTTTTGTAATGCAAGAGGTCATGCTACATTGTTTTTTATGATTCAAAGAAGAAACAGATCTGTTCAGGTTGAAGGAGACTTGAGATCTCTAGTCCAATCTCCTGTTTAAAGCAGGGTCAAACCTGAATTCAAATCAGGCTGCTCAGGGCTTTGACAGCTGTCTGTAAACTTTCAAAGATGAGGTAATGTATCTCCCATCCCTTGACCCTATCTCTTACTCCTTCCACCTTTCAACTCAGTTTTAGTTCCGGAAATCCATTCTTTCTCCTCTGTGCACCACTGTGGAGAGTTCAGCTTTGCACCCTCAGTGACCTTCCCACAGACACTGGGAGTTGCTGAAGCCATCCATCCTCCAGGCTGAACACGCTCAGCTGTTCCAGTTCCTTTTCCTGGGCTAAGTGCTCCAAGATCCAAACAGGTAAAAAAGAGCATCACTCCTGCTGCAATCCTAAGTTCCTTCTTTTTCTTTGTCTTCAGGATCCAGAACTACTTCTGTACAGAACAAATTGCTTGCACAGCTCTGCGTACATATGTAGCCTGGAGGCTTCCTAATTGTCCTAAAAAATTATAAAATGTTTTAAGTTATTTAATCACATAGTCCCTATCAAAAATAACTACATCACTCCTTTTCCTGTATTCCTGTCTTCATAACCATGCTGATCAACACCATGTCAGTGCCACACTGGCTACAACATTACAAAAGACCAGGAGATTTCACTTACCTACTCCAAACTACAATATGTTGTATGAATGTAGATGAACCTTTATTTTAACTGTTGCAAAGCAATCTCTTCGTGTGGCAGTGTTACTCTCCCTTTTCACTCAAACTGCCTCCTGCAGACGATAGAGATGTATAGTTGTCAAACTTACTCGAATATGAGTGAAAAAATGAATCAGTAGAAAAGTTTTTGTTACCATAACCAAAGGCAGCAGGGGCATTTGCTGCATCACATTAGGCCCTTTACATCCACATAGTGTTGGTCAGTCTGTTTTCACTTTCGCTAGCAGTAATTACTTCTGTGTCTTTGGATGCAGATGGTCCACGCAATTCACTGTGGAAGAAATGAGCGTGACTCACCTTCTCTTTCCATATCAAACAATAATTGAATTTTTCCATTCAACCTTTCTGGCCAGAGAAAAAGTTTTCCTCTTGTTCAGAAGTTTCCAACCATATGGTAGGGCCATATCCACAGAATTTCAGCGTTGGTTTCTCACAAATCCTGCTCAGTTTGTGATAGGTTATCAAAAATAAGACACAAGTTAACTTCCCCAGTGAATTTCTCTTCCCAAAAAAGGTCAGAAACCCTGATTACAGATGTCACATTTCATTGAAAAATTCAAAAATAGGTATCGGCTTCCTCTGTGTACAATTAATAGCCTAAATCTAGGTAGTTTCTTTTACTATAAAAAATATTTTTTAAAAAATTACAAAGACCTCTTTAGAAATGTTTTTTCTCCAGTCAATTTGGCTTTTTGCAAAAGGCTGACTCCATATAGACCAACATTATGTCATCGTCGTGTCTGATGGCCAAGTCTCCACTGTATACAAGGTGTTTTGGACACAGATTTTCTTCTCATCCTTTCTTTAAGTGAAATCTCATTATAGTTTATGATCTGTGATTTACAAGTTTGAATTCAGTTAAAATCAATCTCAGCATATCATTTCTGATCCAGACTAGGTACTCTGGTTCATGTAAGTCTCCATTGACACAAGGCCAAGGTATGCAATCACTCATGACCCATGCCATCACACTGCTGACAGATTACTGAGAGAGTTGGCTCCCGTAGTACTAAGGAGACTCCTGCACTGGGGCACCAGGGGGCCCAGGGACTCCCTGAGGATCCTGCAAGATGGGAGCTCCTCAGGGTGGAGGCAAAGCCTGTCACACCATCTAAGCCAGCAGACGAGCAGATGAGGGACAGTCAAGGGGGCTGACTTGGGGTCAGTATTGTGGGCAGGTGGGGGAAGCTCTGAGGGTGTCTAGGTAGGACTGACAGAGCTGATGGTGCCCTCTGGACTGTAGCACTCTGATACCATCAGAAAAGCTTGTCTATAATTCAGCTACTTGGGTTTTATTCTTTTAATGAGCATCTCTCAGGAGCACAGAATTCCCACTGTGTTCCCCAAAGCTGTAACTGATAAAAGGTCATGGTGTCCAACACTGAAGATGTACACAGCTTTCAAATGGCAGATGCTGATTTCATAAACTTTACCTACAGTGTTTTTTGCTTCTTTGGTTCCTGAACGATACCTTCTATGGCTGGCACTGGACTTCATTTACTGAATCCTAAATGAAAAGCCCCTTGCATACATATTACTTGAACATTTCCTTCCCCATCTCACACCTATAAGGATATATAATTAATTTCCTTCCTACCTACAAAAATTAAATTGCAAATACAGGTTTTTAACCCTCCAGACAAATGGACTGCAGAATCTCTCCTGCACTGAAGACACTTTTGCCATGATGCCTCAGAGCTGATAGAGCAGATCTAACAGCCCCTCAAACACCCTACTTTGCAGAAAACATGTCAGGAGACTCTTCAAAGGCTACTTTCACTTTCACCAGCAAATGGACCTATTGAAGTATTGATGTACACTGACAATGTCCATTTCTTCCTTCTATAACCTCTCCCACAAGATAACCTTTGCTTCTCTATACTATGCTAAAGAACAGTCCTAAAGGCTGAGTCATATCACCTGTGTGACTACACTGTAACCCGCAGTAGACATCTATCTGAATCCAGAGAGCTATGAATAGTATCTCTTGCCCATCCAATTATCTCAATTTAAAGCAAACTCTAAAGGGTAGAGAGGAATAATTTCTGATCCAGCTCTTCAGCCAGAAGTCAAGTTAAAAGACTAATGGATTCACCAAGAAAATTTTTCTTGCACAAAGCAGAGCTGCTGCATACTTACAGTTGAGGTGTTAAAAGGGCAAATAAACTAAGTTAATACAAGCAGAATGGAAGGAAGTAAAACTTCAACAATATTTAACTTCACTGTCCGTATTGACTGGATACATGCATCTGAGTGACCATAAGATACAATCATTATGCCTTGGAAAAAAATATAAGAATATGATGTAACATAAAAGCAAAGGAAGAAGAATGTAATGTTTTATAGCAAAATACAGTAAAAATGCCCCAAAATATCAGAATAAAATAATACTGGATGTGCTTACATACACTGATGTAAAGAGGAAATAAGTCTGTCTGGACAGTGGTTATTATGAACAGGCTGATAGACATGGGCTTTGAATAACTAGAACTGGCCTGTTACTAGGTTAACAGAGTTCACTTATCCCTCAGTATTAGAAACATAGGATAATGTAATAGGAACTGGCAAGGACTGTTGTGTCAGCTAGTGACAGAAGGGAAGAAGGTAAGGTTAGAACTTTACAGAATTATACTGTTCTATTAAACTTCTGATGAGAAATGATAATTTTAGTCTAACAAGTTCCTCAATCGAGTGTTAAATACTGAAAACCACAAATGGTTTTATCTACGTCCCAATTAAGCCAAATACACAGTTTCAGGGTAACTTGATATGTTTGTCTCTGTCTTTTGGTTTTACTTTGATGTAGTCTGTAGCACTTTAACCCATGTATTTGCAATAGTTCTGATAGAGTGACCTTTCAAATTAAAGAGGTCTCCGGTCTCCATGTATCTACACTCTAGAATTTCATCACAAAACTCCCAGTGAAGTCCAAGTTGCCACAGTGAGCTTTCAAATGAGTTCAAGTCAGTCAGTTTTTAGATCCTAAATCTTCCTCACCAACCAGGTGTACAAAAATTCCACATCTTCGCAGCATTTCAGTGCTCAGAATTTAAAGACTACTCCATGGAAAGTTCCTTTTTGTTCTTGCTTCCATGGAAACTTATTTTCCTCTCAGCATCCCTGGGGTGAAATCCTGTAGCAGATGTGAAAAGAGCAGCATGGATTAGGTCAGTGTTCTAATAATACTGTCCCTGTTTCTGTTGCTTTCATGTAATAAACTGAGTAAGAAGACTATTAGATCCTCTAAACATCTTACATCTCATTTGATCTTCAACAAGTTACTCCTCTGCTGAGATTAATATCTTGACTAATGTTTATCTTTTAGAAAAACAGGCAGTTTTGAACCCACTTAGTAGGGCTTTATTCAGTCTCCAGCTGAGAATCGTTCTCTCCATCTAAAAGTAGACAGCATTTTCCCCATTTGAGGGTGCTAGCATACTGACATTGGGATACCTCATTATGACTATTTTGGCAAATGCTATGACTTCCAGTCTCTCACCAGTAGGTCTTTTTCCCTATCAGTCTTTGCTCCAGCCTCTGGAGTCTCACTTTTTTAAATGTAGACTTGCCAAGATGGTACACACAGTGCAATTAGCAGCAGCTAATTATCTAACGTATAGAAAAGTAAATTCATCTTTCTTACTCAATCATCACTTCACTATTCCTATGGAGGAAGCTCACACTATCCATGCTAGAGTTCATTTTCAGCTTCTTCATCGATGTGGCCCAGAAATCTTAGCCAGGGTGGCAGACTATCAGCAGTCTTTTTCCTACAGGTGTCATTTGACTTCTTTATTTCCCTGTTCTCAATCATACCAAAACATTTCTGACTGCATTTGATACTGGATTCAAGCTACTTGATATGACTGCAATCTGTAATAATTAAGCATCCCATATCTTTGTGTCACTTATAAAATTTAACAGGATAATGTACAAGATAACAGATTTTAATGCAAGGAAATTGCCATTATAATTATTTAATGGACCCTATCCCTAATCACCATAAAAGCACAGACCATGAAATATCACCCAACAATTCTTTTACTGGACCACAAGTTTCTTCTTAGTCATATATACCAGTTAGAAGTTTTCACTGATGGAGCACCTGCCTTATCTATTGCTGAGTTGTTCCAGCATTTCTTAGGATCATGCTCTTCATCTCACATTTTGTCAGGCTCCAGGCAGTGTCTGACCACTATTTTGAGTTTGTCTACCTTCATGTCTGAGCTGTTTGACTTTATAATACTATGTTCAGTGTGCAACCACACATTTCATTTTAGAAATAGCCTGTAATTCTTCATCAATGATGACCATATTGAATATCACAACACGAAATAGAGAGAACCTATAGTTCACTGTAATCAGTTTATTGTTGATGGAAACTTTGCTGAAGGAAAAACAATTTTCATGTGTATAATTAACATTATATAAACCCATAAGGCCAGGGAAAAACCATTTTCTGTCTTACATTTAGACCAAAGCTCTGTAGCTCATTTGGCAGAAAACAGGATGTTTGTTTATAACAGTAAGGTAAAAATTATTCCTTTTTTTTTTTTGTTTAAACCTGTAAATGTTGGTACATACTTTTTTAGCTTATTTTTAAATGAAAAAGGCTGAGATTTGGAGATACAAGTGCGTGTTTCTTAATTTACTGCTTCAGTGTCAAGCCAAGAAAGATGTTAGTATATTGTGGAAATACTCCTGCACAACAGAAATGAATGGAAACTTTGAGTTTTATTTACATGCATGGAGGATCAGATGCTTTGTGTAAAATCAAGACATTGGTTGCTATCCTAGATCAATGAGGAAAAGAAAGATCTGAAATTAGAGGCTGGCAACCTAACCATTCTGGCACTTTGACATCAATACATGAACTAGAAAGAAATGTTACACCAGATTATTGAAAAAACCCACCAACTAAAGACCTGATGCAGGAAGCATTAATTTAAATTCATTATTTAAGCATATATTGAGTTTGACACACAGGCCAGAAGCTCTGTAGGCTCTAATAGAGTTTAACCAGGTACTTAAGGGTCTCTTAAAATCCGGGTTGGAATAACGTTCAGACTTAGAACAAACATTTTGTTTGTTTTCATGCCTTGACCATGACAATCAGAAAGATAATGGGAGATTTTAAATTATTAAAGATAGAAATGTTTAGTTAAACCACAGGCTACAATAAATATGGACTGAAACATGAGGCAGACATCATAAAAACAGAACTCTGAAAAGATTTCACAGGCATGGCCCCCACCAGACTCAAAACAATCTTCTTTTCCAGCTGTACTTATCTTGTGAGTCTCCCCACATACACAAACAAGCGAGATTCTTGGAAAGATGGTATATGGAATATTTCTAAACTTTGGTTTCTTGCTGTATTGCAGACTAAGACAAGAGGTATTTACAGAGGAGGTTTTATCCCACAGAAGAGGGAGTTGAGGAGCTGAAGTGCTGACAGTCTGTGGACAACCAGCTCAGAAGGTCAGTCTAGAGGGTGCATGGGCACAGCCCATGGGATTTTTGGACTCAGGAGGTAGAGGTAGCAGATGGAACTGCCTTGAGACACAGCAGTAAGCAGAGCTTTGGAGATGTGGTTTATAACACCAAGGGAAGGCATTGGCTCTGATTTTAACAGTTAACTATCCCAGTCCTCCCAACACTGCATATCCTCTGTCCAAACAGGGGTATTTGCTCTATTATGTCTTAAGACATACCTCCGTTCTGAGGCTTGACACTCACTTACATGGATGCATTTACTTTTGTTACACTCCAGTCATGAAGCAAGACACTTAAAAGGGCACTAAATATGTAATTCAAGGGTTATTCACTCTACTTGAAGATGCCTTTTACAATGCTGTCATGGTTTAGGAATGGTATTCCCCGATTCAGTGCACTCACCAAGACTCTCAAACAAGTTGTTGCTCACTCACCTCCCCTTCCCCTTCTTACTCCAGGAATAGATTTGAGAACTGGAGACACAAAAGGTGAAGATCATGGGTTGAGATAAGAAAAATTTACTGATCAAAGCAATAAGATAAGAAAATGACCAGTAAGAGCAACAGTATTAATAACAAAAGGTTAAAGACAAAGCAACTATTCACATGGAAATCCCCAATCAATACCAACCTGCCCTTCCCAACTATGCTTTCCCCCACTGGCAGGAATCCCCTTCTTCCCTGAAGGAAGAGAGTCCCTTTTCCCCACCCCAGCAATGACATGGGGTAGTACTGAATAACACCAGAGCCTGTCACACTGACCTGGGCCAAAACCAAGACAACTGCAAATCTGTGTAAAGACTTTTCCTATAAACTCCACCTCATATTTTGAGGAAATAGGATTGGCCTGCTAAAATGTATAGATACTGTAATCAACCAATTTCAAATCATTACAGCATAGCAGCATGCCATTATCATACAATCTATGCAGACTGTCTCTTCTATTCTTTAATAAGATGTTAGACACATATTCTTCTCTCCTATGAAACTTTCTGTTTAAGAACAGAGATGATGTTGAACCTCTTATTAGAACCAAAATTAAAAATCAGTGCTGCTGAATTTCCTCTGGAGCATTTTAGATGGCTTCATAGTAGGGGAATATTTTGATCTTGAAATTGGATGAGAACATAATTGCAGAGAAAGAAAAGAAAAAAAAAGGCATTGGAAATTCATGAGTCATCTCTATCATCTTCACAGCTGTGGTTTGCGCCATGGCAATAAATAGTAATCATTGAAATTAAATATGTACATGTCATTTCAAATTTTCTTACTGTTACCCATTAAAATCATAATTTTTTATTTTGTTTAGCAAACTGTATTGATATGAAATATTTCTAGGGACCATCTTTCGGTTATTAGGTGTTGTGGTTTAACCTCAGCCAGAAGCTAAGCACCACGCTTCCACTTGCTCACTCCCACTCCCCACAATGAGAATGACAATCAGAAAGAAAAGGTAAAACTCGTGGGTTGTGATAGAAGCAGTTTAATAAATTAAATAACAACAATAAAAAAATGACAGTAGCAATAAGAATTATAATGGAGAGAGGAATAAAACCCAAGAAAGACAAGTAATGCACAATAAAATTTCTTGCCACCCACTGACCAATCCACAGCCTGTCCCTGAGCACTGATCAGCTCCTCGCAGCCAATTCACTTCAGTTTATACACAGACCATGGTGTACTGTTATATGGAATATCCTTTTGGCTGGTTTAGGTCAGCTGTCCTGAACATGCTCCTTTCCAGTTCCATATGCACCTGCTCTCTGGCAGAGCACGGGAAACTGAAAAGTACTTATTTTAGAGTAAGCACTACTTAGCAACAACTACATCAGTGTCTTATCAACATGATTCTCGCACTAAATCCAAAACACAGTACTGTGCCAGCTACTAAGAAGAAATTTAACTCTATCCTAGCTGAAACCAGGACACTAGGTCATGGATTTCATTTTAAAATCATACAAAGATTCATCTGACTTCTCCTTTTAGAAACACGATGCATTTTCCCCTATTGCTTTGCATTTCTAAATATTCATCTTCCACCATTATGATTAAACTGTTACTGTACGTATCTGAAGTTTTCCATCATTCCATATTTTCAGTCCAACAATTATGTGCAACCCACTGTCTAGCTAAACCAACTTCACTGAGTCTCTACTGTGCTCTGGTCTTACACAGGCTCTTATACTGCCTTGCACTTGTAGTGCATCTGTTCACTTCCTAATGATAAGTTAGTCAAAGCAAGTTGATACCCTTGCATATGATTTGTCCTCTTTGTCTTCACAGGAAGAAATTGTCTGGTGGAAGAAGTTTCCTTCTATCATGATGCTCTGCTCAATTTTCTGTTTGACTACTTGGCTTTTCATTTTCTAAGGTGAATGTTACACTGGATGGGATTAATGTCATCTAAATTCAGGCTTACAATATAGGTATCTAGGTGAGAGAGCAAGCCAAGGTTCCTTTAGTCAGCTGTGGAAAAAAAAACACAAAAAAACAAACAAAAAAAACCAAACCAAAACAAACAAACAAACAAACAAAAACCAAACAAACAAACAAACAAACAACAACAAAAAAAAACAACCAAAAAAAAAAACCATGTATTAATGAACACAATAATCCTACCTGTATGAAGTATCTATACATGAATTTTACCTTAAGATTTTGTTGACCATTCTCTCTACTCACTAGAAGTGCCACCAGTTCAGTAGCAGACACTAACAGATACGTGTACTGCTTCAGAGTCCACCCTTTTGTATATATGGAGAGGACAAGAATAGAAAACATACTCAATGAAGGAACAGGAATGCAATTTGCCATAGTACTTAATAGCAAAGACGATCCTTTTGGCAGCATCCAGCAGGTTCCTGAGGGGCATATTTTTCTCTCCTGACTAGAAAAGGTTTTGTACTAAGAATATTTTTCTCATTGTGCCATAGGGATGAAGTTTTATATTCCAATCTTTACCCTTCACCAGCTGATTTTTGCATGAGCTGGCCTAAATCCACTGAGCCTCTTGAAGGTACAGCCAGGGCCCTCAGTCTAACCTGCTGTTCCCTAAAAATTTTATGTATAGAAGAGGAAAGAGATCCCTGTGCTCACGCAGACTCATGTTGGTGAAGAAAGATGCTACTGCTTTGCATGGCTCCCTGTGGGCTGATGAATTTGTAAGAACAAGGATCAGTGAACACCTATTTGTATCTCACATTCCTCACTTACTAGTTTAGGGTTTGATTTTGTATAATTGCTAGTTTGCATTATTAGTAATTATCTCAGCTTTCAGTACAGGAAATTAGTTCAACACTGGTTATTTTGCTGCCCCTCAATATGTGCTTTTTCTATACTGCAGCTTGAGTAGACAGAAATATTCTCTAAAGATGGCAAGGCCAAAATCTACTCTTTCCTTCTCTGCTGCACTTTTTGTGAGGGATTGCCAGCGTATTAGCTTGTTGCCAGCATCAAGTCCTCCAACATGAATGAGATGTTCTAAATGTCCAATCTATTTAAGAAGAAAAAAAAAAATAGAGGGAGGAAGGATAAAAGAAAGAATGATAGCAAAATTTGAAAATATTTAATGGCCTGTAGCTGTTCGTAAATGTAGATACAAGAATTTTCTTTTCTGTCTGTTGTAGCAGAAGTCAAACAGGGGTAAATACGGCTTTTTATGTAACTGACATTTAGCAATCTCCAGGAAATATTTGTTTGTTTCTAAAAAAAGTAACACATTAGGTGACACATGCATTTTTGGAAAATACTTCTGACATGAAAAGTACAGGCGGCAATTTAACAGCCTTGAATTAAGGCTTTCAGAGCTGTTCTGGACGAAGGGAAAGAAATGATGGATTTGTTGATATTCAGTAACCAACAGTTACAGAGTGCCATGTCTGAAGATTATTCGGCACCCAGTGTAAGCTGCAACCAAAAGCAAAGATGATCAGTTACCTCTATGGCCATTAAAAAAAAATGAGAAATAGGTTCATATTTCTACTTGCTCTGCAGAGGGTTGTGCTCTTTGTGATCTTTAGGTTGTGCTGGCAACATTGCAAACTACTGGTGACCCAGCCTGGGCTCAGATGGAAATTTCATGAGAACCATCTTCTTTCCTCTTGAGGATACTACTGTATGTCCAGAAAAATAGAAGGTACAGTCTTTCCAGTGGTATTTTGACACTACTATTTGTAATATCAGCTGCAAGTCACCAGACAACAAGTCAAAGGAAATGAAAATTAAAAACCAAAACCAACAAATGCACAAAGTTATAGAAACTTTCTCAAACCTCAGGAAAGGATTTGTTTAAAGTGAAACCATTGTTTTGGTAACTTTTTAATATTGTCTATTCTCTGCTTGTTATACCTTTGCATGGAGTGGAAGAATGTCAGTGGCTGGAAAGGTCTTCCAATGAAGTTTCTTGCCAAGTGAAATTGCTCTGCTGAGGCTGACAGGCTTTACAGAAAAGTGACCATGTTGACTTGGAGGAGAGAAGGAAGTTTCTGAGACTGGAGGAAAAGAGAAAGAAAGAGAACAGACAGAAATGTGATCTTTTTTGGATCTAAAAATTTATTTTCCCACTGAAATACATTCTGACAAAGTGCTTGGAAGGTTTTGTTTTCATTCCAATACAGGAAAAATATCAATTCTGCGACATTCAAACCTATCATGAAGTGAAACTGGTGTTCTCTAGCCAGCTCTAAATGCATCATTAATGGCCTTAGATTTGATCTTGCTGCACAGGTGCAAAGTTGGCAACACTCCACTGTCATTAGTGAGTTACCCCAGGCTAACATCTAGCTGAAATGAGATTAAGGCCCACTGCCCTCAGACTTTCTCCAATGCATGGCATGTGTTAGAGCACACAGGACCTCTCTCTTCTTTGCAAAGCAGAAATCAAATATATCATGTATACTACACCTCCTAACCTGTACCTAAAATTTGGGCATATATGTAACCTGTGCCCTGAAAGAAGTGCCAAATTTCCCATATAGTCAGTGGAGGGAATATGTGTCTGTGAATTCTTCCAAGGGCAAATGTGTCTGCCCCTGCCTGGAAATTTTGTAGGCTTTCAGACTGTTTCCATTGACCCATGAGATCATTCAGATGGTAAACTTCAGGATAACTGCTACATTGGGTGCCTAAAATGTCTTCAGAATCAGTTCTTGCTTTCAGTAAAGTGGACCACATCTATTAGGAATCTGAGAGGAGAAGTACCTTTGCATAATACATGCATTATTAACACTGCCATTAAAAGCATCACCGAAGTAAACAGGTCAAGAGAATGTAAAATGATCTGATTCAAAAGCCTGCTTAACCACTCAAGTTTGTTTAAGCACTGGACCTGTTTCAAAGCTTCTGTAATTCATGATATTATGCCAATGTCCATACCTCTGCCTAGGGTGGATTTATGTCATTAATAAGAGGACATCAAGCTTAGAATAGTGTAAAGAAGTCTCTGTAGCTTGCAGATACGTTTCCTTGATATTGGTTGATGAACAATTTTATCTTCCACGTCATGAATAAAAAACAAGAAAATCCCCAAAGCCAGAGGAGGAGCAATTCCATGTCCTTTGTCATTTTTTTGACCCAAGGAAGCTTCAGTCTCAAAAGGATCAGTAGACCAAATAAACAATAGCCATCTCTTAAAGTACATTGATTCTTTAAGATTGTGAATCTTTCAGGATTACTTACACAATTAAAAAAAAATAAAACAAAAAAACCTCCTGCTATAAAGGTGACGTTTTCATACTAAAAACCTGAAAAATCCTCTTCTTTCATGTTTACCTGTAATCCTAGTCAACCTGGTGCACAGTAGCTGCATAATTCTTTCTGTCTTCCAGTGGTCTATAGTGTTGTGTAAGGACCCATCTGGTTTGCCTGACAGGTGATGCTTGTAACAGATATCCTGTATCAGTCATACTGGTGACTTCTCCATTACTACTTCATCACCATTCATCATAAAAATTTTCCTCTTTTACTGATATCATACAGCTTCATCCAATCTCTTCCAGCAGAACCGTTTTAATCTATAAATAAAGATGCTCAGACTCTGCACAGTCTTTGACTATCATTTGCCAGATGATTTCTTTTCCTCTTTTTGGTTTTGGTCAGAATCACATTTAACATAAAAAAATACTTTAAAATAAAACTAACTTCAAAAAGTTAAGTATAATCCGCTATCAGCCTTCGTTACACAAACATTAACTATGTGGTAAACACAACATGTTGAAACACATTGAAATAAGAAGACAAGCAGTATTATTACCTAAGTACTTGCCTCTTAATTCCATCTTTCTTGAATCATACAAAAAATCAAGCGATTATAAATTTTTTGCAAAGCATACCCAGAAAGGTAATAAATTCAATCTCCATCAACAGTCTTCATTTCTGTAGTTTGTAAGTTCTGAATGTTTGATTTTGCAAAATTCACAGATTTATTCAGTGTATGCATTTTCTAAATATTTTTACAGTACAATGAACTCCCCAGTTTCCCATTCATAATGCATAACAGTAGCCTGAGACTACAGGCTATCACCCCTTTGGCCCCTGATGCTGAGCAAACACCAGCAGCTTCAGGAACTTGTTCTCCCCTGTGGCAGGTTGTAGGTTTCCTTGCCATGGTAGACAGTTATATCCTGCTCCCTGAAGCATCTGCACAAGCACTATTTTAAAGTGTGCCATAGTTCCAAACCTTTCTGCCTTTCATGAGTTGTCTCTGCTCCCTGGTCTTCCATACTCCCTTTGCTTCCTCTCACATGCCCCCAGTAGCTGCAATTTCTCCTCCTCAGCAGCTTTACTGCACAATCCCAGCAGTAGCAGACAGGTGGATTCCTGGGCCAAGAATTCTGCCTTCTGCTCTCTGCTTTTGATATTCCTGTTGCTACTGAAAACAGGAGCATGTAAATATGTGAGGTCACACACCCACCAAGGGTGCGTAGAAAGTAATTTTGCTACTTGATGTTCTGCTGGGAAGGAATTTGAAGTGTGGTCCTACCAGGTTCTGTAATGTTTAGTCTATCTGATATTTTTGTTAATGATTTGGATAATAGCAAAGGGAGAAAATATGTAGAATTTGCAGACAATGTCAAGTTGGAGGGAGCTGAAAGCTTTTAAGGGGTTAGGATAAAATTTGAAACTGACCTTGATAAATTGGAGGCATTGTCTAAAATTAACTAAATAAAATTCAGTGAAGACAAATGTATGGCCCTATACTTATGAAGAAAAGGTAAAATGCTAGAGAAAAGGAGCAGGAAGTAACACCAAGAGGGAGGTCAAAGTGCAAAACAAATGTGTATATAGGAATTGATGCTGAAAAAACAAACAAACAAACAAACATTAAAAAAAAAAGGTAATTTAATTCTGTGTGATACTGGAAGGAAAGTTGTATATATGAAGCAGGAGGGACAATTATTCTATCTTAATGCTATTGTGTCCAGTTTGGGGCAGTGCACAGTAAAAAAAACCCATGTAGGTACATTGGAAAGCAGCCAGAGTGGGAGCAATAAGAATGATAAGAGGTTTAGAAAACTGGAACTATGAGAAAAAGTTGAAGGAGTGGGTTTTGTTTAGTCTAGAAATGAGAAGACTGAGCAGGTACTTGATAACAGTCTTCCAATACATAAAAGATTATTCTGAAGACGACAGTGATAAGTTGTTTTCTATGTTCATTCACTGTTGTACAAAAAGAATTTAGCTTACTTTACAGCAAGGCAGATTTTAGCTAGATATTAGGGAAACTGCTTTCACTTTAATGAGAGTTAAGTACTAGGACAGTCTCCTTTCAGAGGCTGCAGAATAGCAACAGAGGTTTTTAACTGAAGGTTAGGCAAACATCTGTGACCTTGTGATCTGCAGGGGTTCCAAACTGAGCCAAATTCGAAGAGTTTCTCAAGGATAGCCGAAGGCACACCCCTGGTAGCAATGCCTGTTTCCTGACTAAACCCTGATCCCTGGTGCAAATCAGGCAAATTCTAGCAGTTGCCGCTGAAAGCATTCAACTTTTTTCATGCAAACTCTTCTCGCACAAGTTTTTTCACCTTGAACTGTCCTAGGAAGCAGAGAAACACTTCAGATGAAACTTTACTCAGAAAAAAATTCCTTTCTTCCCGTGCAAACACCTGAGTAATTTCAGTCTAAACAGTTAATCTGGCAAATTATACGCAACCAAAACCAAGATCTTAAAATACAGAAGGCTAGGAAACCTTAATTACAGGTGGTGTTACCGAGCTCCACACATAATTTTTATTACAGCATCAACCCGAAAATTTGACCAAGGTCACTGTCCTGAGAAGTCAGTGAAGGACTGAGATGAAGGATATTAAAATAGCTATATGTGTTAATAACAGTCACTAAAACCACAAGAATTCTTTGTCTTTAGCTTGATGAGCTATTCTGTCTCTTGACTTGATCAGTCCTTTCTTCTAGAAATGGGCTTCGTTCATAAACTTAGTTGAAAAGTCTTATTTTTTTGTTAATTTTCTTACATGGTTTTCCTTGTTGGATCAAAATGATATTTTAAAGATTCTCTTTATTTATTTAGGAANAAAGAAAGCTGAGACCTTCACCCAAACACCTGCCCTGAGGAGTTAAGACTTCAAGCGAAATACTGTGAGACTCATAATAATAGTGTGAGAATTGGCAATCCTAGTTTAGGGTATAATTTCTATTCCTTCTAAAGCCTCCTTTTTACTAGCAAATTGGTCACACTGTAAAGAAGGCTAGACCCCTAATATTAGGAGTAGTCCACATGTAGGGTCACAGCTGAAGCTCCATTCCCAAGCTAAAGAACGGTTGTAGTCATTGAAAAAATTACAAAGGATCTTTCTTAAGATATTGGGGGGCTGTAATTAGAGGAAATGTGTCTTTGTACACTAGAGAAAGAAAAAAACATGTAATTGTTTTACATGCTAAATTAAAAAGGGTGAAATAAGAAAAGGGAGTATTAGAAAGATGTTGATTAAAGAGTAGAAAGTTCCTGAATTCATGGGATATGCTTCATTTTGTATGTTTGAACTCTGGCCATGAAAAGCCAGTTAGCGTTGAAGGCTTGTTAGAGCTTGTACCACGGCAAGGCAGTAAACACGAGTAAGTGGGTTTGTGTGTGGAGGGACTGGCCATGATGCAGCAGGTGCACACAAAGCTGGGCATGGCAGCAAGGTCTCTGCAAGGCACTAACACCTGTCGCTGTCTTCTGCAGGTTTTAATCAGGCCTTGGTAAGGTTGTTTGCTTAATCTGGGCCACTTTGCAAGGGAAGCGTTGTCAAGCAAAAAAGTGGTCTTTGCTTTTTATGTATGTTTTTCCCAACAAAAAGGAACAGAGTGTCAGGCAGCATACAATGTATTTCACCGCAAAAGCTTCTGTTCAAACATCATGCCAATTATTTGGATCTAAGCATTGCAGAGGCAGTTGTTCTGCCAAGCCACTCCCTCCCACTTATATTCCTTTGTTATCAAGTCATCTCCTGAATGAAGGTGTGAAATGAACCTAAATTTGTTTTCTTGCCATGTTTGCAAAATATCCCTTGAAGACTCAGAGCATTTGTTTTCACTTAAAGGAATGTTTAGCATGCTTAGAGGTACAATCTGTCATCAAAACTCGCATGTGGATCTGTCTCTGTAGTTACAAAGTAGAATGAGTTCAGGGAAATGTAGCCTCCATCTGAAAGACACTTCTACATCTGACAGTCTTGATGCAGAAGGTAACTGCTCTGACAGCACAGCCCACCCCAGGGGAATCAAAGGACATGAAATCAAGTCATTTCAGAGTTTGATTCACTCTGGACTCCAAGGATTTTTATGCAATCTGCTCTTAGAACTGAAGTATCTAACAAGGTGATGCAGAAGAATCAGGTAAGTATTTGATATTTTTATTTCAGTCTTAGTGGGACAGTCAGCTCTGCAACTACAGTTAAAAGAGTCCTCTTCAGCTGGAAAGCTTTGCCACTCCTATAGAACCAGGCTTGGGGGTTGGATGAGGTCCTCTCATTGCCAGTCCTTGAAGGGGGTCAAGCTCCTGGTGTTCTGTGGAAGCATTTCACAGAGGAAGTTCTGAGTGGATATAAGATGGACATACAGGTGCTTTATAATAGGTTATTTGGAAGATTATCTAGCTATGTTCAATGGTTTTACCTAGCTATGTTCAATGACAAGAAGTTCAAAAATCCAAGTGTCTTACATCTGGATGGAAAATGTTATTGGACTGATAGAGAGGATGAGAAGGAGCTATGTATTTCTTAAGTAAATGTCTAAATGCATAATTCCAGATGTGTAAATAAATCTTTGCTAGTATAAGAGGATTTGAAATTAAAACAAGTTTTAAACAAATATATTAGGGAACAAGCTTCATATTAGGGAAAGGCTTCATTTTTTTTGGACATTCACAAGGTTTCAAGGCTACATACTACTTTTCACTAAAAGTATGTTTTCTCAGTGTTCTCAGCACCTGAAGGGTTGAAGTATTCAATATCTAAGTAGAATGTACCAAATGGGTAGAATAATGCGTCTTCTAGCTCTACATATTCTCCGTGATTGCAAGCAATTAATTTGGTGCTAAAATTTTCAACATAATTGCTATTTTTTCTTGGTGAGCAATTTTTATCTTTTATTCATAAGCAGAGATCTGGAAGTTAGCAGGATTTCATCTGGAATTCTCTCTCTCAAGTCAGTGTCATTCTTCATCCTCATGCTAATGTTGTGGTACTGCACAGGGAACTGTGTCTAATTCCTGATGGCATGCAGCTGTATCTTACTTCTAAGGCCATATGCCTTTAGTTCTATATTAATGTTGTCTAAGATTTATCAGCTATTTGCATCATAACAAATTACATTTTGATGGGAAATGAAATTTTTTTGGAAGCACCTGTTCCTGTTATTGCAACACACCTTGTTTTCATGTTAGCAACAATACTCACCTCATAACCCACCCTCGCACTTGCATGTCAGTTGTGCAAGACTTTAGCTTAGGACATCTTGTATTGAGGGTTCTGTTCTGTACATAATTGAGTGCAACTGCCTGAACATTTTGTAGCTATGAATTTTTTCTTACATTAAATAGCATCATGGGCAAACTATATTGCAGAGAGAAACTATTGCCAAACTACCTTGCAGGGTCAGTAAAATCTGCTGATGTCTATTGAGATTCCTGGGTGATTGCAGGTCACATCAGTCTTCTCTATCAATAAGCCACTTTATATATTAAGTGTTGTGTTTAGAAAATGACCTTTAGTAATGCAGAAGAAGTCTACTGTGAAATCATGGGCACCTTTAAGGTTAAAGGAAACTTCCTGGATTTGGTCATGAACTACTGAAAAAGTATTGTCTTTTTCACTCTCTTCTCCTTGAACAAAATTTCCTTCCTTGCTTTCCAGCTCATACACATAAATCTAAATTAAAAGAATCACCTTCCAGATTCCAGTAGAATATCTATAAATGGTAAGAGAGTAGATTTATATATGGGGAAAAAATATATAAGGGAAACCAAATGTCAGAAATTTGCATATCTTGGTCATTCAGTATCTCAGAAGCACCAGATGCTTAAGCTCCAGAAGGTAAAATTGAGAGCTTGGTCACAAGTTCACAGATCCACAGAAACTGGTGTGGGTTGACTGAACAGGGCTAAAGCCATGTCTAGACCATGGAAGTTCTAGCTTCTGCTTTCTCTCCGTGCAGTCTCTGGACATAGCGGGCATGTCCTGTGAAAGTCAACTAAGAACTCTGCTTGTAACATGTACGAGATCCTTCTCCAGCCTACTTAGAACACAGGAAAAAAAATGGAACATGGGGAAGCCTTCAATACATCAATTGGGGTAATATCTCCCTTAGCAGACACCATGGGAACAGAAATATGGCTGCTTTCAACTCCTGTTGAAGCCCTCAGATGAAGCAGATCAGAGGGTGGGGCTACTGACCGGAGGAGGTACATTTTGAAGAAATGTGTCGCACCCACTTTAGAAAGAATAAAGGTAGTTTCAAAGCCCATGCTGACTGGTGACACATCCAGGCCATCTGGGTATGCCTACATTTAAAATGATGGGTTTTCCACGACCTGGAGCAGTCCAAAATCTCTAATACACAGAGAGTATTACAATACCTTCATTTAGCCAAGCATATAACTGCTGTGCAAGTCTTGGACTTGCAGCAGAAGGATATCTTGCATTTCAGAACAAAATATTGCAATATGACAGAATATGAGAACTGAACAAGTTTAACTGACTAGCTGGATATAAAATTAGCCATGGAAAGTGAAAAGAAGTTTCTTTCTTTCTATTCCACAGGCTTTTGCCTTCAAAGCTCTTCCACTTGTTGTTAGACTGATCTCTTAAAGTCGCCAAACTGATTTCTCATTGACTGCCATCCAGGAACTCTATATGCAACACCCCAGGTCTCCCCGAAATTAATCAGACTTACTTCAGTTACTTTGCATATCCTCCTTCCAGTTTCCTTCTAGGATGGGACTAGGACTTAAAATTACTTTACTAATTAATAATGGGGAATTAGCAACCATTGTGACCTAAAAAGACCCGATGCTGTACAACATACCTGTGTGAGGTGCTTCCTACTTCATCCCTACAGCAACTACAAGACATATGGAGAGGATGAGGTAATGTGGTAGGCGTTTAAAATTCCCCTCATGTCAGTGCAACATAGCATTGTATAATAACACTAAGTTATTATATAGCTATATAATAATATTTTATTCGTATATACAGACCTGTCAAAGCTGTGAATATTCCCTCCTCTACCAAGCTTCAGGGAAATTTCTCTAACTAGGAAAAAAAAAAGCAACAAGCGCCACCCAAAAAAAAAAATCCTGTTAGCATGCTACCATATTTCCCAGTGGCATTGTTGAGAAAGTATCAACTCTTCCTTCTGCCTCCTCAAGGGCTGGCTCTGCCTGCTCTCTCTTCTTATATTCTGCATTAATGAACATGCCCTTCTGTTTGACTCCCTTGTTGCAACCTTTCAACTCATCCGTCTGTCACTTGGCAGTAGCTTCAGGAGGGCTCTACCCAGGGACATTTCATGTTTATTCAAGTGTTGCTGTGCTGTGAGACTGAAGAAGCAGATCTGTTGCTACCAACTAGATCTGTTTATTTCGCAACCCGCAGCATCGCATGTTCCCATAGAAAAGGCAGGAAATTTCAGATATAAAACTGAAAACAAGTCAGAGGACTTTGTCATACTCTCTTTACTTGCATGTAGATTTTCTGTTCAGGTAGCGAATTCCAACAGGGTTTTCAGAACCCATATGAAACCCGTTCTTTTTTTCTCCATGCATTTTGGATTCATTTGGTTGTGCCACTAGACTCTGATAAGCTTAAATGTATAGTAAGAAAGTACAAATCCATGGAGGGAAGACAGTCCTTAGCTCTGTAATGGAGCCTTTAGGAACCTGGTAGACCCACTGACCCTGGTTTGTAATGAACTGGAAGTGATCCTCACCTATAGACTTAACTGACATCCAGAAAGAGTAGGAGGAGCTGTATGTGCAAAGCATGGGTACCATGGGGTTATCTTGGGACAGAACAGCTCTTTCTCCCATTTTAAATGTAGGTGGTGGTTACTGCAGCATGATACGAGGTAGGGCACAAGTTTTTTGTTCTTCAGTCTGGCTTATCCTATTTCCCTTGTGCTTGAAGTGAAGCCTAGGTTAGGAGACACTTTGAAGTCTAGTGTTAATTCCTATCCTAGCCAGAGAGGAGATGAATAGAGTCTGTAGATATATGAAGAAATTGCTTTTGAGTTCTCAGTTTTTCAGGAGTCTCTTGCAAGGGAATGTACCAACCCACCACTGGCCAAACAGCAGCTGTCCTATGGGGTATGCAAAGGCTGCTTTTGGCTACACAGAGTAGACACTCTTGGATTACTTTCTGTACTCCCCAGGGTATGAGCCTGTGCAGAAACACCTTGTGAAGGGTATTTCATGTGCTGTGACATGCTGAAACAACAGTTCCTGCACTGAGAAAAAAAAAAAAAAAAAAAAAAAAGCTGTACATGGAACTGCTTATGGTGGCAAATACAGGAAATGAAAATAATGCTTCACATTCAGAGCAACCTACAAAAATAGCAAAATATTACAGATATCAACACATATACAGTCCTAGGTTAGCATGTATGGCATGCATACAACAAGATAACAACAGGACTACCAGCAAGAAAAATGGTAAAAACTACAATAAAAAAATTACCTCTACTAAAATTATTTTTTTAAAAGGTGCACATGCTAGAAGATTCTAGAAACCACTTAATTAGCCTTGCAAGAAAATCCACAAGTTAACCGGGTGAAATTCAAAGCTTGCAATAGTGAGCTATTCTGCATTGTGGGAATACATGAATTAAAGATTTATGTAAATACATTAGAAAAGACAGGCCTAAAGGAAAACTGCAAGAGGTAATAACTCTTGCTCATTGCAATGCACGTTGAACAAGGTTACAGGCTGATTACAAAAAGGACTGTGACCATCAGAAAATAAAAGTCTGAAGCAGTCCTTGGAATGGAGAGTTTCATCCAGTAGCAGGGACTGGCGACCTGCTAGGGCTGTCCTGCCAGCAACCCACTGGCAATGGGGTGCACAAAAACTTTGAGAATCTGCAAGGGCTGAAGAATCTCTGGATCTGAAGGACCAACACAGTAGCCTGAAAAACTTCTTCAGAGTAGATGTAGGTCTAGACCGGTGAAGACTGGGGATCAGCATACAAATTTTGAGATCCAGAAGTGCAAATGCCAGCACTCTCTTTTTTTGTATACTGGATTCATATAAAGGAATCAAAATATTGGACTGGTAGAGAGAATGTCAGCCAACTGATGTCAGAAACCAGTGTCAGATGGCTTATCATCAGCTCTACCTAGCAAAAGGGATAAACTTTTTTTTGTACTGTACCTCACAAATATGAAAACCAACTTTCAGCATAAAAATTTACAAAAGGAATAAAAACCCCGGAGATTTACTGATTGCAGACATGGTCAAGTTTTTAACACAAAACTAAAAATACGTTGTATATTTCTGCATGTGATTTAGGAAAACCTGTTTGCAAATAAAACATGGATCGTGGTTTCCAGAACTACCACTGGTACCATGGTAAATTATGAGACAACTAGTACTGGGCAACCCACAATGCACAGTTCCTACTCCATTATCATCTGAAGAAGGAACTCTGAATATTAGATGTGATGTTGTACACAGGCTAGAGGATAGAAAATTCTCAAGTATAAAAGGAAAGGATGTTAAACCCATTCCTCACCATTACACAAAGTTATTTAAATATTATAAAATAACTGAGTATGGTTTATATTGGCCCAAGTGAACAGTGACACAGGAAAACTGGCATGTTGAAGATGTCAAAAATACAGCCCAGAAAACAAGTTTAGTAGTTGGTTGAAGAACCAGCAAAACAAATAAAAATGTTAGTAGCATGATTAGCTACAATAGCCTGTCTTGAAGCCAGGCACCAGGTAAAATTAATTCTTAACCCTGGCAAAGAATCTGGATGAACCCAGCCAGTTATGTGGTTTTTTTTATGATTTTCTTTTTGCATACAAGAATAGATAATGTATTATCGCAGAACATGAAGTTTTGCAACTCAGTCAAATTAATAATTATTCTTCCAGTTAAATGGGGTAAAAATGTTGCTTGTTCCCATTCTTTTATTTTCCAGGGTAGTTGTCATATTGTGCATCATATTGTATTCTTTATGTTCTACAACTCTCCTGCTACCTGGAATCCACTACAGACTACTGAGAATGGCTCAGAATTGAATATAAGAGCTGTTATTTTCCATCTTCATTGGCAAGAGGATAGAGTTCAAACATGCAGCTACCCTAACTAAGAACAGAAATATTGATTCACATCACAGGTCAATCCAGTGTATTGCTCAGTTCCAGGAACTGATGCATAAGGAAGAGTATGAGAACAAGGCAAGCCTGGAGTAAGCCTTAATACTCTCTAGACCTCATCAACTTGGGTTTCCTTGGCCAGAAATCCATTTAATGGCTCATGGTAGGCCTTTTTCTCCAATACATGCCCTCAGTTGTGTTTGAATCCATGCAAACCTTTAACAGTCATGGTATTTTTCATCAAGGCATTCCACAGTTTAACTCTGCTTCTCAATGAAACCTTGTCCATTTGTTTGCTTTGAAACTGCCACTACCAGATTCATTTAATGATTCCTCATCCTTGTATTGTAAAAGAAAGGAAACATTTGCCACCTAGCTATACAATCAGATTTGCTCTATCATATGGGCCATCCACTGATTCATATTTTCGACATTAATCAACAGCTTACTATCTTCATTGCTAAAAGGTCCAATAAGTAATTCAAGAAAAGAAATTAACTTCCATTAGTCCAGAAAAGTTCAGTATGAGAATATTTGGAATCAGAACTGAATTCACTTCTACCCAATTCTCCATAATTGAAGGAGAAGTCATAACTCTTACCATGTCCTTAGAGGACTCAGTTGCTGTTGAACTCAGTATCTTTCAAGATTAATCTTTGAGGTGAAAAAGTGTCTTCCACAGCAGGTTCCAGTGGGCTCAACATCTACTAGGTACAATTCTGTCTGACCATGGGCACTAGTTCCTGGCCCATCAAACACTAACAGTCAGGGGTTTCTGGTCTGCAGGGGAAAATGTTTTCCCATAATTTTTGCTGTATTGGTAGTCAGGGACCACAATAAAGCAATGTCTATGAGTGCTATAGTAGATACCTCCATGTGTCATCTGATTTGCAATGAAGAAAAGTAAACAAAGAGAAAAAATCTCAAATAAAATGTACTTTTGCTATCTGACAATAGCATTACACAAGTTTCTCTTTTTTGGAAATTATCCATTCATTTTCTTCATAAACATTTACTAAGGAGAAAAGTATTTTATGAACATATGGCACTTGTCTCTTTCTTGGATGTAAAAACGTCTGGTATTTTGCTGACTTCATTTCTTTGTGAGTCACTGTGTAGGTTTGTATAAACACCAGGGTATTTTCATCAATTAGAAATAACTGAGATTTTCAACATAACATTCCCATATTTACTTGTGCTTGAATAGTTCTGTTAATACCCTAGACAATACATATATAGATGTATTCACTGCACACACAGGATCCCTGTTCCTAAAAAATTCCAGTCAAGGCCTGAGGACCCATGAACGTGCACTAAAACACCACTGTATCCTTTAGCAAAACCCCTACACGGTTTCCCTGTGAGTGTTCATCTGTTAGGATACTGTGATCAGGAAAAATGCAGTTTTTAAAAATCACATTTTAATGGAAAAAAATGCCATTATCAAATGAGTGGGCTGCTGCTTAAGATAATTAGAGCATATACAGAATCTCATCAGATTGTTTCAGATAACTTTCATTGTAATATGTTCCTGACTGTTGTTGGTAACTGGACACCCAGAGTGAGCAAATCAATTGACCTGCCAATATTCCAAGAAATAGATTAATCCTATTCAGCTTTGGAGTACTGCAGCAGAAAGTGGACACCAGAAGTCCTGCCTGCCTCAGACAACTTGTACAAACACTCATTTTAGTCATGATTCAAATTACTAGCACAATGCAGAACAGAGACAGCAATCCAAGCCACCGTGGTACAAGTCAAGAAGTGGCAAAGATGTGACCACATACGGCAGGACAAGAATTAAGTTAGAAGAAGAAAGTGCTTAGCCTATTACTGAGGCCACTTGAATGGGAAATAAACAATGTGGGTTCAAATCCCTCTGGTAGAAAAGAGTGTCTGTAGGTCAAGGCTCTCGGATAACTGCTCTAGCCATTGAGCTAACAGGTAAAACAGATATGGGCTGTGTGAAGCTAGTCTGTCCCATGTGGCTGAAATCACACTTTCTAGTAAATTTACTTCTGAAGGCAAAAGGGAAACAACTTCTCTGACCTCGTCACAGTAGAAACAGTCACTATCTTTGCTGTTTGTCCTCCCACAAGGTGACACTAGATGGCAGCAATTGAAGTGGCAGCAGGAGCTGCAGATCTTGCTGGCCCAGAGGGCTCTCTGGCAACTACATAGTCAAAAATACTATCACTACCTCATAGTCACTGCTTCTCTCCCTACTTACAGCCGCGGCGGTTGCTACAGTACTCAGGCAACTCATGAGATGGACTACAGACATGAAAATGAAGTCACCTGTGCCTTGACTTTCCTACTTATTATACCTGAGCTGGTTGAAGATGTCCTTGCTCACTGTAGGGTGGTGGTTGGACTAATTGAGTTTCAAAGGTCCCTTCCAACCCAAACTATTCTGTGATTCTATTTCATGCTTTTCTCTATACTGACTTGCCCATGGTTGGTCTGGTTTGTGTCTGAGACCTCTTTGCCTGCATTAAAAAAGCAACTTTTCCCAAAATACTATGGTTGAAGGTATTAACCAGTCTATTGTTATGATTGCTCCATTGGAGTCAATTGGGTTAGGTTTTGCATGGCATTGTAGAAATACTCACAAAAATTACCTTCTTAGCAATAAGTGCAGAATCAACAAGAAAGGTAATTGATAATGTCATAACTGCTATTCTTTTGAAATAACTTTTGAAAGAAACTGATGGAGGGAAAAGATGACTCCCCAACATGTGAACAGTGCAAATACAGCATATGTTCCTCTTGTTTAAGTAAGACAAGTCTTCACTGCCAACAAAATCACAGACTATTCAAAGCTTAACAAAGATGTATCAAAAGACAGTGACCAGCAACAGCTTAAGTATTGCCATTGGAATATTCATGTGCTTCCTGTCCTCCACGTGCCCGTTTTGTTCAATATCTCTGCCACAGTTAAAGCTGTCTCTCTGCTTCATTACACCTGCCAGGTTCTGAAAATGTGTTTGGAGTTTAAATCTGGATTTCAAGCCATTAGCATGGGAAAATAACATGTTTTACACAGTAATTCATTCTGACTTTGAGCTGGTAAAGACAAAATCCACTGCTTAGTCACTGATGCAAACTGCAGTCATTTTACTCAAGACCTTGAAACTCAATTGCTGGCTGGAACTTCTGCTGCTGCAGTGTGTGGTAGTCACCCAAAGATAAGTGCCTTATACGAGAGCCAAACCATTTACATCTTTGTTTGACTGATTCTGGCAGTGTCCATGCTATGTGCCTGCCAACCAGCAGGGAAGGAGAAGGGAGGGGTGGAGACATGAATTGTCATTGTGCATAAGTACACAGGAGGTGGAAGCAGTGGCAGGTAACTCAGTATTATAGACACACTGCCTGCATATGCAGTAACAGGATTCTGGAAGCCAAAGACAACCAGAAGCTGAATTTGAGGAGTGACATAAGTGGTGACTAGAAAGGCTTGTATGGGTATATGAGCAGCTAAAGAAAGACTGGGGAAAATGTGGGCCTGCGGTTGAATGGTGTAGGAGGCCTGGAGACAGAGTACCTGAAAGTTCTCAATGACTTCTTCATATCGAACTTTACTACTTAGAGCAGCCTTCAGTAACCCCAGGCCCTGAGACCAGAAAGAAAGTCTGGAACAAGGAAGACTTAAAATCAGTGGAGAAGGATCAGGTTAGGGAACATCTGAGCAAACTGGATATAAAGACCATGAAACTTGATAAGACAAACACAAAATGCTGAGGGAGTTGGCCAATGTCACTGCAAGGTCAATCTCAATTATCTTTGAAAGGTCATGAAAAAGCAGAAGTTCCTGACAACTGAAAAGAGCTCATGTCACTCCTATCTTCAGGAAGGGCAAAGAGACCTGTGATACTATAGCTCAGCCAACATCACCTCAATCCCTGGGAAGGTGAAGGATCAAATCCTTCTGGAATCCATTTACAAACATGATGAACAAGAAGGTAATTAGAAGTAGTCAGCATGGATTTACAAAGGGGAAAACATGCCTGACTGACCTGATAGCCTTGTATGATGAAATCGTTTAGTGAATAAGGGGAAAGCTGTAGATGTTTTTTATCTTCATTTTGTCAAGGGTTTTAACACTGTCTCACATTACACCCTCATTGACAAACTGAAGTCCTGGCTAAGTAAGTGGATAGTGAGATGGACAGAAAACTGGCTGAACTGCCATGCTCAAATATTAGTGATCAGTGGCATGAAGTTCACATTGAGGCTAGTCACTAGTGGTATACCTAAGGGGTTGGTGCTGATGCCAATACTGCTTAGTGTCTTCTTTTGTGACCTGGGTAATGGGACGGGATGCACATTCAGTAAGTTTCCAGATAATACCAAACAGGATGGAGTGGCTGATTCACTAGATGAGCACGACATGTGCTGCCATTCAGAGGGTCCTCGCAGGGTGGACAAATGTGCCAACAGGAGTATCCTGAGGTGCAGCAAAGAGAAATCTCAAGTTCTGTCCCTGTACAGGCCCCCAAGCCCCAGTACAAGTGGGGTGTGACCATCTGGCAAGCAGCTTTATAGGAAAAAAAGTGGGTGTTCTGGTGGCACCAAGTTGAACATGAGCCAGCAATGTGTCCTTGAAACCAGCAGCGTCTTGCACCGCATGAGGGAAATGTGAGCAGAATAAGGGAAATGACCCTTCCCCTTCCCTCAGCACGGGTGAGACTCAGCTGGAATGCTGGATCCGGGCCTGGGCTCTCAGTATCAGAGAGTCCCTTACATACTGGAGTGACTCCAGGGAAGGACCACAGAGATGATTAAAGCATAGGAACATCTGTCATACAAGGAGAGAGTGGGAGAACTGGGATTGATTAGCCTAGAAAAGAGAACACTGAAGGAAGTTTAATTATGGGAGGGGAGGTGAAGAAGATGGAGCCAGGCTCTTCTCAGTGGAATCTAGTAAAAGGGCAGAGGCAAGAGACACACAGTGAAATACAAGAAATTTCACCTAAAAATGAGAAAAAGCTTTTTTATTTTAAAAGTGATCAAACACTTGTGCAGAGTGGTTTCCCAAAAAAGTTATGGAGTCTCCATACATTGAAATACTCAAAACCGAACTAGACACAGTCTGGGCAGCCACCTGTAAGTGATCCTGCTCTGACAGAGGAGTTGAATTAGGTGATCTCCAGAGATCCCACACAACATCAACTGTTCTGTGACAGTGTTAATCCATGATTCGGTGTCAAACTCAGATGTCCCTCACTGTCTTCTGCAGTTCAGAGGCCCCTCAAAATCTGTGAGACAGGTACTGACAGGCTAAAACTATTCCTGGGATGCTGCCTGCAGAAATCAGACATGATTGTCTTCCCTTTATTGTGCATGTCAGATCTGTTCGTGTTGTGCCCATTGCACCAAACAGACAAGGCTCAGCAATTACTCTGTGCAGAGACAATTCTTTTTTAACATGAGCAGGAAATGAAAATCATCTTCACAGTCCAGGGACAAAGCATCTTTTTTGGCAACTCACTGGGGAGTTGGTTTTGGCTCATTGTCTCATTTCCTCAGCAGTACAAGACACTGTAGGATCAAGAAAATTACAGGAAAAGATTAACAGGCACCTTCTGGACTCCCATCTTAAGATGTCTCACGCTGTGTTGGAGCCGCACATATATGACTTTTTTAAACGAATAATTATGGTTCTGAGAAAACAATTACTCAAAACTTGCTAAAAATGATAGAAAATTGAGATTGGTCTGAATTTGGAGGTCTCTACCAGTAAAACATGCTTCACCATGAATAAACATTCTCTAAACCGACAGAACCTATGGGCAAAACTAATTATCACCTGCACTCTGGTATTAGTGACAGAGTATCTTGGGGTTGACACTTTGCTACTTGAGCCTGACAGGGCCCAGTTGTGCCAAATGACATACTTTCACCAGAAATAGTGCAATATTCAGTGTTATCCCTCAAAGTTACTGCTGCTCCTAAAATACTAAGAATTCTGTGAATGCATGAAAACCTAACTGAAAGTATCCAAACCTTGCAGCTACTGGTAGGAGCTTGAAAACTTTTCCGAAAGTTCAAAAGTCTAAGTGGCAACAATAGTCTGGGTTATTGATGGTTTCAGAGAGCCTAATTTATACCATTTGAATATGTAGACCAGGAGTTCCTCCTCTCAGGCACAGAGCAGAAACCATCCATTTTTGCCATTGTAGGGCTCAATCACCTGAGCAAGGCCTCTGTCTTCTTTTTTTTTCTGACAGTCAGGTAAGGGGTGTTCTTTGCCAGCAGAGAGGTGAAATTTTATAGTCTCCATGAAATGAGGAGGGCTAAGGTGTTGAGAAACCTTTTTTTACCATATCTTAAAGTCATTTTTCCTTAACAGTATCTGTTGTCACACATTGTCAGATTTATAAAGATTTATAAGATTTATAATCTTACTATCATTTTTACTAATAAATAACTTGTAAGATTTAGTAGCAAATTCAATGGCTCAACATATTACAGCTAGAAGGATATTTAGCTTTTTGTAAACTCTGAACTCATGATACCTTGTTCAACTCCTTACAGTTTTAATAAATAGCAGTCTGTGCTAAAAATATTACTTGTCAGATGACATTTTTTAAGAAAATGTTTTGGATAGAGCTCTCAAATCTTATTGAAATATTTTGAGAATATTTTTGAGTGCCGATGCACTATGAACAGCAGGAGACCTTGCTGACCTCACCAGAGATTAATGGGTCGGAATCTGTGTCTTTCTGAGGAATGGAAGACGTCAACCGTAAAAGCTCCCTTACCCCACAGATAGCTGGTCCCAGTCCTGTTGTTTTTTCCAGTCTTCAGAAAAATCCTTGGCAAGAACTGTCATTTTTCCAGTCATCAAATTTCCAAGAATCTTCTCTTCTCATCTCTCACTTTTTCTTTGATGGACTCTCTCATTGTAGTAAATGCAGACCTCTTGCAGGAATGTGGGCCAGACATGTGTGCAAGCCAAATGGCTCAAGCCTGGAACAACAGCAAAATGAACAATGAAATCCAGCAATGAGATGAAAAAATCATTTTAAAAAAGGATTTTTTTTAATATAGAAATGTTTCTCACTTTTTAATTGTTTTGACTAAGCAGTACAATTAGTTTTGGCTCACAGGATGGCCATCTGATCATGTGGGGGCACCACGTCCAGTGCCACCTTATACACATTTGAAATCAAATTGTCAAAACTGGCAGCACTGCAGAAAATTTTGCACAATTTAAACTAAGTCAGAAGAGGAGAAGAATATTTTTTTTCCTTTTTTCTTCATGCAGATATACCCATAAAAGATTGTTTCCTTGACTTGACAACCTGACTTCCTGTGAATGAGTAAGCATGTTGTTGCCCTTTGGTGCCTGACTCTTATACACTAACATGGACCTATTACTAGGTTCCCTCAATAGAATTGGTCCTGTTAAAACAGCAGAGTTTGGGGATTTTTGCTGTCCTGCAGGTGAGAGGCTCTGATTTAAAAAAATAGATGCACACTTTTAGTTTCAAGTCTGTCAAAATGTCATAAAAATGTTTGATTTTAAATCATCTCCACTATACAAACTCTTACACTTGACAACACGTTTAAGTGTTTTGATATTTAGAGATCTCATTTGAGGTGTACAGATTTAAGCAACTGAATCCTGATTTTCAGATGTATTCATTAATTTTGACCTACATTATTATTTTCAAATTTTTCCACTCCTATGATGCTATCCTGTCTCTGGTAAGCGAAGAAATAGTAAAAAACTGTCTTCTACATATAGTTGTATCTTTCCAAACACCCAAAAACTAGAAATGCCAGGTTTTAGTGACTGTGGATGACTCTAAGGAATAGTTGATGGATCCCTTGAGTTCTAGCTCTAATATTCTCTTCTTTGTCCAGGCTAATACAAATTCAGAATTCCTGCATATGAAGAATATTAGAGTCAGGCAAAAATAACTTCAAAAAATCAGGGAGGTGGGGTACTACATCACCTTCTTTCCTGTAAAGATTATGGAGAAATCCTCACAGAAGCCATTTTCAGGAGGGAGATTAAGGTGACTTGGAGTAACCACCATAGATTTAACAATTACAAACTGTGCCAGGCCAGCCTAGTTACCCTCTAGAATAGAGGGACTAGTTTTGTGAAGAAACAAAGTAATGCTTGTCATTTCCCTCAACATGAGCAGGGCTGCTGACACAGTCTCACATAGCACCACTTCAGGAGGTAAACTGGGGAGACATGGACCATGGTCAAATTCCAAGACGAGTGAAAGACTTTCTGGACTGGTGGGCTTAGAGAGCAACAGTCAATACTTCAAAGCAATGATACTGCGGAACAATGTTCCTCAGACATCAACTATCTATCAACTTCTACGACTTGGTCGATGGCATGGACTGAACTCTCAGAAGGTTAACATCAAATTGCAGTTGATACAGAGGAGACCAGGGCAGCTGTTAGAGGGGGCTAAGCAGCTCAGAGGAGAGGTTCAACAAGACCTTCACAAAATGAGACAGACAAATGCAAATTGTTGGCCTGGGAAGAATAAACCTGAGGCAGGAGAACAGACCGAGGATAGCAGCTCTGCAAATGCAGGGCTGGTCTTGAACAAGTTAAATGTGAACAAACAGTGCACACTTCAAAGACTAACCATGCATTGTCTGCATTAGTAAAGTGGCAACAAGAAGACTGAAGGAAGAGATTGCCCACTCTAACTGGCACTTGTGTGGCTCCATCCAGAGTACTGAGTCCACCTGGGAACTCCCCAATATGAGAGATGTTTTGTCCAGCTGGGAATGTGTCCAGCAGAGGTGTGGAGGTTGGAGCAGCTAATATTTGAGGAGAGACTGAAGGAGGTGAGGTTTTCAACCTGGAGAAGACTAAGGAAGGATCTAATTGCTGTCTTGAACTACATAGATGCAGGTTTTAGAGAAGACAGGCTCACGGTCTTCTCAGGGGAACACAGGAAGGGACAAGAAGCAAAAGCAACAGGCCGCAACAAGAGAAAATCTGACCAGATCTGGTAAGGGTGGTGCAAAATTGGATCAGAGGGTCAGTTGATGGTATCTCCAACCCTTGAAGCATTCAAAATGCATCTGGACTCCTAGCAATCAGCTGTAGCTTCAAGTTAGTCAAATCATAGAATACCTCAAGCTGGAAGAGACCCATAAGGATCATTGAGTCCAACTCCCTCTTCATCTTAAAACTACCTAAAAGTAAACCATATGATTAAGAGCTCTGTCCAGATCCTCTTCATACTCTGTCAGTTTTGGTGCTGTGACTGCTTCCCTGGGGAGCCTGTTCCAGTGACTGACCACCCTCTGTGTGAAAAACCTTCTCCTAGTATCCAAACTGAACTTACCCTGACACAGCTTCATTCCATTTCCTCATGTCCTTGTTAGCCCTGACTTGAGAAGAAGTTTTCTCTGGATGACCTCCAAGGTCCCTTGCAACTTCAGTTACCCTGTGTCCATGTCTCTAAGAATATTTTAGACCCTGTTTCTCACAGCATAATATGGAGCAGCAGCTGTCCCAGCCAGTACCACAAGGACTATTAAGACACAGAATCTAACATCTCTCCTATCTATAGAAATGTCTCTCTAGTCATATTTGAAAATACACCTCCTTCTTTACTGCTCTTGGAAAACACCCAAAATCCAGTTTAACAGACTAACCGGGAAGGACTGGAAGAGGGTATTCATTAGGGTAGAAGGAAGGACCCTGGCATGCCACAAAGCCAGTAAAATGACCTTTTTCCTATTCTCTTATGGAAGAGGATGTAAGTGTGGTGGAGTGTGGAAGGCATGGGCTGCCCCTGGGCCCGGGGGCTAGCACACCAACCAGGCCACAAGTGTCTCCCTTCTGCAAAGCCACCCAGTGTCACACCACCCACAGCCATGACCAGGCAATTTAGGTCAACCCAGCCCCTTTCCACCATCATTGTGCTTGATCCCGACACAATAAATAGAAAGGCTATTTTGTCAAGCCCAGCTGTTTTTATTCAAGATCTTCTCAGAGGAAGCCTGAGCGCGTAAACAGGAAAGCAGGGGCTGTTTTTACTTCACCCATCTATAGCTACTACATGCAGGTTGACATCACCAGGGTTGACACCAGCTGCACCGAGTGCACCCAACAATTTGCTCCCTAGGCAGCAGCACCAGCGCCAGGGCAGGCACAGCTGGAAGGAAGTACAGACAAACATAATGCCACTTCAGAGCTACCACTTCCCCAATATCCCTGTGCCCACCCTGGCTGTCCCCTGTCTATGCTGGGGGAAACGGGAAAGCAAAGGAAGATCATTATCACTTCTGAAATTCACAAACAAGACATTTTTTTTCCTGCAAGAATGCCAGTCTCTTAGTGCAGCTTGCTGATCATGGGGAGTCTCACCACAGTCCCCCAGCACCCCCATGCTGTGTTGTGTGAAGTGCTGCAATGGGGGAGCACTGAGCACCTATTTTTAGCCCTTGTGAACTGGAATTGCAGGCTGCACTGCAGATCTCCCTGCAGAAGCACTGGTGGGAAGGAAAAACAGCATCACACTGTAATTTTGTCTCTAGTGATGGGATTTTCTTTCTAAATCCTGAGTGTCAGTTTGAGTCACTACTCTAGGCTGTAAGAAATACACTTCACCTACAGCTATAATGTCCTTTTTCCTGCCTATATGTCACTGCATAATAAAATGCATCACTTTTATAGTCACTGTAGAGTTATTATATGACATACATGTACAAAGCACTCTAGCATATATGACCACTTAAGCTATTAATAAAACTGGTGCTAGAAGTGGTCTTTAACTAAAGGTTGAACAAAATTGATCTGGAAACCTTGAGAATCATTTAGAGTTGTTTCTTAAATCACAGAGACACAAAGTCTGCAGGAGGTGGATCTTCATGCAGCTTTCATCATTAATGTTTTTTCTCTCCATGGTCTCAACACCTTTAAATAGAACATCCTACCAAATAATGTTTATGTTAATTTGTTTATTTGCTACCATAGGAAAAAAAAAACAACTGCAACAACAGTGCTAAGGGAACAAGTGTGAATAGTAGTGAAGAAGTGCCATGGTTATGAGTAATTTCTGTCCCTAGTTTAAATATAGTCAGGAAATTCTCGTCAGTTACACCAGCTTAAATTAGGGAGAGGTGAATCCTGTGAGATTTGAGGAAAAAATTTAGCCCACAAGTTCCAATTACCACTTCAGAAAGTAACAAAACCAAGATATTAATTTTATTAATTACTCTTGGCTTATTGTACACTTTCCGTGTTAAATTTTCCTTGCATGTAACTTAGTTACAAGCATAAACCAAGCACAAATTAATTTTCTCATGTTTTACTACTTGTTAATAACTTGAAAGCCACAATAGTAGTGATCTTAACTTATTTCAGAGAGTAAACCAACCATTAGCTCTGCAACAGAAAGGGTAGGAGGTGTAGAAAAAGCAAGTCTGCTCTGTCATGTCAGTACCACCTTTTGATTGGCTTTTATTGCACAAATCAGATTGTAGTGTGGAGTACAGAGACCTCAGACAAACAGATTTACCCCATGATTTTCTGAATCTTCAGTTTACTATAAATACAACCACACTAAGACCTTTTGGGAGACATTAATTTTACTGCATTTATCCTGTCATTAAGGGGGTTTACTCATTTTCTACTCTGTCTTTAATCTGGAAAAGATATAAATTAAGGAAACAGTAAGTTTAGGCTAGATACTTCTCTGCTGTTGACCAGCTGAATTCATGTCACACTTGCTCCTAGTTAATGTCCAGCTGCCTTTTGTAAACTCTCCTTCTGCTTTAATTTCATACAGTCCTTCTGCCAGGCAAAAGTCATGCACAATGCCCAGTCACTGGATAGACTGCAGCATTTAGTAACTTTATTTAAACTCATCAGGGATCACTATAAAGAATTGTACAGAACTAACGTAAGTCTTGGGTATTTGATCCAGGGTTTAAAGTTATAGTTTCCAGCAAATGCAGCAGGTTTTGGGGTTACATTTACAGCAAAAAGGCAGAAATTTCTGACAATGGAAATTGAATAGGTGACAGTAGACATTGACTGTTCCAGTTGAGTTTGATTTTGTTGAATTTATATCATAGAAATAAGCCCCTTAAGACACTGCCTGCTAGAAATACAAATTGAGTAAATCAAGTATAAACCATACAAAATCCATGGAGTTATTTTTATGCAAATGAGAGCAGAGCCAGACTCTGCATCTCTTACAAGCAGTGCAGCAGTGTTCTTCAACATTCCACCAGTATGTAAAGGAGGTGGTTCTGCTTATCATATTGACAATCCACTGGGTCTCTGATAGGTGCTTCTCAGGGCAACTGCTACTTCATGGTTCTCTCAAATCTGAACAGAGGGATTTTACAGATTTTCTATTTAGTCTTGTGCATGTGGCAGAGGACAAGGGAAGAAAGTAAAAAAGTCCATGCCTGCCTGTGTTGCATCATCCTTTCCAGACTCCTACATCAACATCTCAGAAGGGCAGTTATGGAGCCTTTTCTCATCCCAGCACAGGGATATTGCAGACATATTGCAGTGACCAAACTCTCTTTTTCCTGTCTTACAAAACATCATGATACAACAAGATTTCAAGAGTGTCAGTCTTTCGCTTGCCCTGACCTCCAAAAGCCTAAGGCATCTCATGTGTCTATTCTCTGAGTATGAAAGGGAGGCAGAAAATGCCATTTTACTGTGAAAAGTCAGTATTTCATTTTAAAAAGAAAAACAGTAAAGCAGATCAATAGATCTTGCCTTATGTACATTTGTAGAGACAATCAGTTTGTTTGGGAGAAGAAGTTACAAGGTTGAACAGTGAGACCACGGATTAAGAAAGGGGACTCCAAGACAAACCCTTTTATTCCTTCAGCCTGTAAATTTTAAGATTTCATAAAATCCTGCCCCTCTAGCAAAATCAGCACAGGTAAATAAGACAGCTGCACAAGCAGGAGACAGAATCAGCTCCTTCACATTCATGCTGGCTGAAATTTGGAACAGCTCCGTTGTCAAACTGTGCACCAGGGAATGAGAGTCATGTGGCTTTTCTGGGTCTGGGAATAAGAGAATAGCCAGTGTGAAAAGAAAGGAAGACAAGGTAAAAAGCCAGGAGCTACTCAGAAAGTCCTAAGGTACCTGTTTTCAGAAAACAATCAATTCTAGGATGCAAGGAAAGAATTAAAAAGCTCCCTGGAGTTCCACTGAAGTGTTCAGTACTGTTCCTCAAGTTACTCATTGCAAATAAAATGTTAACTCAATAGGCCCATGTAAAGCATATTCAAATTCACTTTTTTCTTTGCTTTTAACTTACTCTTTCATGCTTTTTTTCTTTGATTTCTGAATGAAATTTCTGCCTTGCTTTTGTGGTCAACCATGCCAGCCATCTAAATGTCTCTTGAGAAAGAAACACTTTTCCAGAGTTAGTAATCATGTGCAAAGAATTTTGGTCATAAATACTTCAAGGATGTTGTCAAGAATAAAATACAACAGAAATAGGCAAGTTTAAAAAAGAATAGGAGTAGTCCAACAGAGTCATCTGCATTTCTTTCTGTCACACAGTCCTTCGTGTATCCTTCAGCACAAGACAATTCATAACCTCAGGCAATATACAAATCTTTCTATGTTAGTGGACGTAATGCTAAAGCTGACATTTTAAAGACGCATATAACCTAAATTTCATAAAGTATCATCAGTACCAAAGGTTAATTACCAAAGGGGTTTAAGAGACATTCCCTAGCTAGCAAACATCACTGATTTAAGCCTATACTTGCATTTTCTGAAACTCATATATGCTTTCTCTATCTGTGATGAAAAGGCATCTCCATCTGCGCTGAAAAGACAATCATAGCTTGGAAAACCACAGCACCACAGCAACACTGTGCTCAGATGAATGATAACAAAATCATATCCTCAGCTTTCTTAGCTAGTTGTCTGGTATTCTGTGCTCACCCATCAATACCAACACTGATTATACCCTTAAAACACTCCTTCTTCTCTACCAAATAGGGTGTGGGATGCATTGTCACAGATAGCATCCTACAGCCACTTCACCAACAGGTGTGGCCCTGCCTGGGGAAAACAGTGTGGTCAGGCAGAAGGACTTTTGTGGAAATTCAGCCATCCTCACCAAAGTCCAGCGCAGTTACAGAGGCCAAAACCACAGAGATGTTACATCTTGTTTAAGACTTGTCACCTATGAAAGAGCACTTTTTAACAGCCAAGGTTCCTCAGGAAAAAGAAGCCAGTTGCTAAGACCATCTGAGAAAGTATTTGGCATTCTTTTCTACAGTGCAGGTGTGAAAGTATTTGGCATTCTTTTCTACAGTGCAGGTGTTCTTTTCTAAGCAAACATTATTTTATTTCTGAAACCTGTTAGATTTCTGCTTTGTATTAGTTTAGAGACTCACAAAGTATCCCTAGGCAATTCTGAGGTGGTGCGTTTGTATGAAGTTCTCTCCATAGCTGTTGTTCTGTCTGCCACTAAAAGATAAAGCAGAGAGATTTTTTCATCACACCCAAAGTTCTGGCTAAATAATGTACCTAAATAAACCCAGTGCCATGGGGTTTTTTTTCCCTTTTATCTATTGTTATGATGGAATAGAAGTTCATTACTCCAACCAAAGCTCCAGTCAGTACATCATGACTGAAGTCATATGGTAGACAGACAATATGCTTACTATTAGGTAACACCTGTGCTCAAAAGTGGGGTTTGTACCCGGCTTTGGCCGTGGCAAAGCAGGCAGTCACTACCATGAGAACTGATGTCTGGAGGGCAGAGAGTTCCTTTCCAGCAACCAGGAGTACCAGATGAACTGAGTTCCCCTTAAATGTCTAAAGAAATAGCTGTATTTAATGATCAGAATATCTTTGCAAGCAATCTGGGAGACCAAATGAAGTCAAAATCCAGAAGACAAATTTACAACATCCAATGCATTTCCAGTGAATCTGGTTCATACATCAAAATCTGAAAGCAGAGCGAAGCACTCAGCAACTATTGCGCTGCTCAAACTAACAAATGATTTTTCTCAAGGTTTGGACAAATAAACAGATGTTCTTATTACATGTTTATATGAAAAATTCGATGTGATTCATTGGTTTGTTTTGTCATTGAAACTACAGGCTGTGAGAATATCTCAATTTCTGTTGTATGTGTTAGATTTTATCAGTCACATGTATTTTAATTTGGCTTTATGAATGTCTCCAGGTTCTTGAGTTTGAAGATACCATGGGGAATAATGCAAGGATCCATTTCAAGTCTACAACCATTTTCTGTTTTGGTAAATTACTGACCATAAATAAATATCACACCATTGTTCAGGCACACATGGATGTATCTGGATGACCTTACAGAGCCCAACAAAATAGGAAGCAAAAGAAATCAACAGCTAATACAAAGAACACCAAAAAAAAAAAAGAGTGTAATACCATTAAACTGCTAGTAAATGGAAGCATGACTGTATTAATCTAACTTGAATGAACTATTTGATCATACCTTTTCATACTTGAGAACAAATATGTTACTGCTGGATTCACTCCAGATCCAGGGCCTGCTTCTTGATATAAAATTAGTCATATTTCATTCACAATAGAGAAATTAGGCCATTTCTGTATTTTTTAGCATATTTCAGTTACTAACATTTGAAGTACATGAGGATGCATTTGTAAATATGGATCTTTGTGCATTGCAGTACATCTTTCCCTTTGTCCTATCCTTCTAATATATGAATGCACAGCAGCTCCATCACCACTCTGATAAGAAAGAACAGATGACTCCTGCTCCCCATCCTCTGTGTTGTCTCATCAGACTCTGAAAGCAGCCGCAGTCATTAAGGCCCCTAGCAGTGCCCAGGAGTAAACACCTAAGAAAAAAATCTAAGAAATAAGATAGAGTGCAACCCCACAAATTGTTCTCTTAATTTGGAAGCCACCTTAGAGACATCATCACATCGGGAGGTGACATTTGGTTCTTATGTTATATGAAATGCAAACAGCTGTGCTATATTCACCTTCTCCCACCCTTTGTGATGTTTTGGATAGTCCCTTCTTTCCTCCAAGTCGTTAAACCCAGTAATTAGCATTCTTTTTAATACAGAGAGTAACTCCCACCTCTTAAACAAACACATCATATGCCACCCCTTTCTCCTCCCTCTGCCTAAACCAGTCCCTGTGGTCCCACAACACAACACCGCTGTGCCAACACAGCCATGGCCTTCTCAGGGCTACTCTGCAACACGTATCAGCAGCATCAATATATATCTGCAGTAAAAATCTCCTAACATCCAAACCCCTATATGGTGAGACATCAATCAAATAACTGAAAGGTTAAATCCTAGTTTATGCGACCTAAGTAGTCATCAGTTTGTGTGTATGCCATTTTTGCTGAAGATTGCACAGCCTGCAAGGTTTCGTCTATCCTTTTTTTTTCTGATTAAACCAGTCTATGGTCATCACATGATATAGATGCAAGAGATAAAGTGCTGCTTTAGTCTTTGAAAACTTTCTTGTGAAGTGGGATGTTATTTTCCTTCAGACCATCAAGCTCCCACTCTATTGTTATTTCCACAGAGGTCTTGAGCCCCTACTTCACCAGTAACCCTTAAAACATGGAAGAATAGGAAACTCTGAACAAAGATCTTGTTTACCACATACAGATAACTAAATCAAACCTGGTGCTTAATCTCTTCAAAATTTGCCTTATCTGCTGGGAAAGTAAAAATAATTACAAAATTAAAGTTTTACCTCTTTCCAGACCACTTTAATGAGTCACTAGTAGAGAAATAACCCATTTAAAGATACACTCCTGTAAAAGTAAATGTATGAAGCAGCACATCACATGGGAGTTGGGAGGATGGATTTATTTTTTTTGCACAGTTTTTATTTCATCCATCTCCCATTTTGTCCTTATCACCACCAAGGTTACATAAGTGTTTCCCCTACTAGGAACTGGCCTTTAGCTGCTAGTGCTCCAATTACTGTTATCTTTATCTCTACAATTGCTAGAATTTCTTAGAAATCCTGTGTGGGATGATATTAGCTTATTTGACCAATACTTTTAGAATATTTGTTTGTTTTTCTCAGGCAAAAGTATTCAGGCCACTCTACTATCTATTGCATTAGAGCTGAGCTCACTGCCTTTGTTCCAGAAGACATCAGGAAAGACAAGGGCTACCCACAGGACAAACTACCTTCTCCTGAGCTGTACTGGTGACCTGCCTAGCACAGGCACCACTGCTGGCACTGATGATGCCATAGAGTTCCTGTCCCACAACAGAGTAAGCTGTAGACATACCTGAACAAAGTTTAGCTCCCATTTGCATGAGATTGTCCAATGACAAAAGCAGAAGCCACTTAGACCCTTCTTCTTGTGCTCAGTTCCTCCCTCCGTCTTTTTTGCTCTATTTGTCTCCCTAGAGATATTTTAATGGCTCCACTGCTATGTCATTCCACAGAGTAAATCAGTGTTTAGCAGTAGTCCCAAGAGGTAGAGCTCTTGAACACAAATCAAGAGTTAAACTTGCAGTAGGTACAAATTGATATATTTCCATTGATTCCTTTGGATCTATGCCACTACTCTGGTTTTCATCAGGATATCTAGTGGGAAAAAATTCGGATGGGTTGTTTTTTTAATACTGAGACATAGCAAAATAGTCCAGCCATAGATCTCTTCCTTGGAATAGACTTAATTTTGAAATACAGGTTGTCAGCTTGCTTTTTTAAAAAATAATATAACAGCCTTTAAGTTCACTCACAGGTTACTCTTTTTTTGCCTCTGAGGTTTTGGGTCATTAGATTGTTTTTTCATTCATGGGATTTTTTAGAAAGTTCATAATTCATATATATCCACACCTTTCAAAAATCACTCTGTTATTCTAAAGGAACTTGCTTTCAAAATAAAGAACTCATCCACATGTCCTGTCCTAGTGCTGGAGCTGCTGGAGTGGAAATCAGAGCTCCAGCCAGTATACTTTAAAGCTTTTTTTTATTTAACAGACCACTTAGTTTACATGAATTGAATACTTGCTGGTTTCACCTGTCCAAATTGCAAAAACAAACATCTACAAAAGAACCAGAGTAAAATCCGAGCATGCATTCAGAAGATGAATGGCATCAAAACGTAGCTGTTTGCGGATGGAGAGCATTTACACTTGCATTCAGTGGAGAATTATCAATGTGACAACTTCCTTTTGTTACTGCTATGTATTGCCTTTGGTTACAAACCACCACAGAGCTGAGGACTAAGAAAAACTTCCACATTTCCCAAATTATTTCTGGAATACATGAAGGTCAAAAGGTCAGATTCTGCTCCACACCACATCCACCAGCCTGACACCAGTGAAGCAGCTGTCTTGTGAGAGAGTAGGCTGGCTGGTGCCCTGTTCACTGAGAGATTTTAAAGGAAACTTTTTGATAACCAGATTACACCAGCTCACCTAAGATGCTACAGAGGAAAAAAAAAGAAAAAACACCACACACTGAAAAAAATCTACTTATGCTGGGTAAAATCTCCCAGTTTAGTAGTCATGGGACTGAGTGTTACAGGAGATCTTTTTAATAGCAAACATGTTTTTCTCCATTAGCTATACCTCCTATATCTCTGCTCTCATGAAGCTGCATCTCCCCCCTAGTCTCAAAGGACCACAAATTCTTTCTCTTCAGCCTCCACCACCTCATTTCAGATATTCCTTGCCTGCTGTAACTGTGGCTATCAGAGCAACTCTGCAGCAGACCTGTGATCAGCACCCAGGGGAACATTGCAGTTCTGGAATCCCTCCCAATACTACATACACAGTTTCCTCAATCCCACTGCACTGATTTTTTACATTTTTCTCCTCCCCATGTTTCCTCAGTTTCTCTCCTTTCATATTTATTGCAAAACAGCAGCCTTTCTATAATAAAAAAGCTAAAAAAACCCAAAACCTGAGTCCATCACTAAATGTAAGCACTGGCTTTTTTCCTTCTGGCACTGGGCCCCATATGTGCTTTGCATTTCACGCTCTTGTGTAATGGAGGGTTCAGGTGTTTCTGATGTTGCTGCCAGGCACTAAAAGCAGAGCGATACAAATGTGAGGTAAAAAGGATCCTTCGATCCCTAACTGCAATCACAGATAAAGCTGGGAATTCTCCAGCACACACCAAGCAGCTGCTGCTGTGAACAGGCTCCAGGGATGTACTTTGGTGCGTTCTTGGCCTGACTTAGTGCCTCATGCTAACTCAGTTTTCAACCACAGTCATCCTTGTGCTGGCTCATTATTACAGCACTATAAAAATAAAATGTTTGGACAGAACTGAAACTTCCTCCTAGCTGCCACTCTCATTTGCATAGCAGGCTATTATCCTGTCTAAAGAGTGGCAGTTGTTTCCATCCTATGGTTTCTCTGATTTTCTGTCAGATTATGTTTCCATCCAACGTCCTTCGTGTACCTCTAGTAAATTAACTGGACGGTTACTTGATATCTGAACAGCAAAAGTCATATTCAACTCAGCAGGAGTCAAGTAAAAGAAGCATAAGGTCTTCTGGATTTGATCTGGTAAACTGACTTGCTAACTGAGACAACATTGAATTTTAATATTAACAATGTTCCTAAATATTCGTCTTGTGTTTTTATGTTTCTTGAAAACGTTCATATTATTATAACTGTTAGGTTATTAACAAACTTTGTGTGATTAACAAACTTGTACGAATTTGTGCGCTTAAAGGCAATGAATTTGGTACGTGTTTCAATTTAGGCATTAACAGGCTTTTCAGCATTTAATGGAGTGAGTTGTATCTGCTCTTGCCACACATATTTTTATGGAGTGCCATACATTTTCTTTCAATTGCTAAATAAAATGGTTGGGAAAGGAAACAACTACAAGCAAGACATTACAGTTCTTACAACTACAAAACTCTGTACCTAGCGAAAATGCTCAAAATGTGGGTTCCTCATTCCGAGTCTTGTTCAGCAACACTCTTCCAAAATATATTCATTCTTGTTAAAACCACTGATTCTGGCCACTCCAGTGAAGGTCTTCTGACCAAAATACTATGTAAAACTAATTCTTTCATCTTTATTTGATGTTTGCATTGCAACTCTGGACCTTAATGGCACCTTTGAGGCAGCTGATACTTTCCAGAATCATCTTTAGGCAAAAAACTAAAAACCTTCCACAAACAGAAACCAAAACACAGAATTAGATGAGAGCATGTGTGGGAATCGTGAACATCTTCTGTACTATACAATCATTTAGGAATATATATTTATTTAGGAACAGTCCTTAATGATTTCCAAGCTGCACAATTCACCCTGCCTGGATGTTCAGTTCCCATACAAAGGACACCTGGGTGCATATGTTGGAAGACACTCCCACCACCCCACTCTGACCAGACTCTGAGATCCAGGCCTCAGGTCAGCTTATCCCAGTCTTGATTAGGATATCAGACAATGTCCTCAATAGCATCATGACATTATTTCTCCAGAGATGCTGCAGTATGGTAACATCTTGATTTTTTTCATCCTCATTGATCCAGATCAAAAGATATTTTACTTATTACCCACATCGTCTTGGGCAGTACAAATCTATAAATAAAGCAATGAAAGTGCTTGTAAACACTGTATTGAAAACTTTCATAGCTAATTGGTTTTCAGAGTAACTAGACTATAATGGAATTAACTGCATTTAAAAAGAGAAACATGGTGACAGTTCAAGTGAGATATGGCCTGAGCTTTTTGGGCTGGACTGCTTTGTTTTCAAATAATTGTTTTTGCCTCTCAGAGCAGGTGAGGAATAGGAATGTGGAGAAGAGTGATCAAATTTCATTTAAAAAAATACTGAGGAATAAAAGCAGCCTTTCCATTAATCCTTATCTTCAGCCAAATTCTATTTCTTGTCAGCAGTTGGTAAAGGGAGTGAGTAAAAGGTGACAACAGGGTAATCTGCCCTTTCCATGTCCCTAAGCCTCATGAAAAATCCACTATTCTGGTCTCTGCCAAGATTTAAACTTTTAACCCTTCAGCTGATGTACAGGAGCTACACTCTTTTCAAAGCAGAAAATCATGCTTTCCCCATCTGGAGGCTGCCTTGGCACCCTGTTAACGTCCTGACAACCATTTGTGTCAATGATTGCACTCATCCACATTTTTGACCTGCCGGTAAAACCTGAGTGTCTGGCCCAGAATCAATTCTCTTTTATCTTGGTGGGAAGATTTCTGTCAGCCATCTCAAAGTTAGGCACCTCATTCAAACAGGTGGCCCAGGCATATGTGACGGGGTTCATCCCACCCCAACCTAAATGACTAAGCTGGCTTAATTCCAGAGGGGCCTCTCTCTCTGCACTGGTTATAGAGCAGGCGAGACCACTAGCTTAAACCAGACTTGCAGCTTTTTGACAGCTAATGTGAGATTAAATGAATCCCACCTCCCTGACTTGTGTGGTCTTTGGACAGCCTCCAGCTGCTCCAGCTCCATTTCCTTGAGGGTCCTGACCACTGTATACTGGCCAGAGCAGACTGTACCTACATTTGTTGAGAAGATGCCATGGCACTGTAGAGCAGTGTGGCAAGAGTAGCATTTGCCTATTGAATCATGTTTGAAATGGTCCTGAGGCAATCTGAAAATCCATGTTTCATTTTTAGGCAATTTTTATACAAAATTTGCATCAGAGTAACTCTAACAACTTTATTAATATTATGTGAAGTGTTGAGGTTACTCATGACCTTTAGTAAAAGGAACATAAAGCCAACAAATTTTTGAAAGAGAAGATCAGCTGAGCCTGTTTTCATGCAAGTCATATCTACAAAATCTCTACTAAAAACAGAGCATTCACTAACTTGAAAGCCAAACAAACTGATCTTTAAATTGGACCTTGCAACTGCTTTTGCAAAATCAGCCCTACCATTGGGTTACATCTGGTGAGCATGAAGTCATATTATTTTTTCTGTATGTGAGTATTCCAGTAAGCTTGCAGGTGAACTCTAGTGCAATTTAAAAGCTGTACACTGAATACGCTCTTTTCAGTCCCTGCCAAACTCTAGCTCACTGCAAGATTAACATATACACAGCACTGAAGTTGTAGGATGTGTCTGAAAGGACAGTTCATCCTAGTCCTTAGACCACAATAGTGCCCTAACACACCTTCCAGTCACCCCCAAACCTGCCCACAATTAGGCACAAGTAAACAAAGACTGAAGGGCAAGTGGGCTAGGGATGTAGTTATTAGACCCTCTCCAGAGACAATACAGACAGGCACTGCTCCAGGGTAACAAATCTTGGATGGAACAGAATGGAATGGGAAGAATCCCATTCTGGAAGTGCCTATTCACTGTTCCCTGTGCAGGGATTGAAGACAACTATTTCAGGATAGACCTCTGACTTTTAGATGGCTAAAGTCTGTCAAGATGAAACCCATCCATCCCTGGACAGGAGAAGCTCACATTCCTGTTTTTTCAGCCAGCTTGTTTGTCTTTGCCCTGAAATGAACTCGCATTAATCTCAGAGTAAGTTGTGGCTGAGGAGTAGTTTGTGAATCTGTTTTTTATCTTTACCACCTTTCAGCTCTCATTGACCATTTTCCAGCTCAGCCTGGGTGCCTGGCCACGACCATGTGCATAGGCACATTACCAAGCACACCAGGGCTCTTCTCAGTATAGGGAGCTCAGCCACCAAGCTGCATAGGCACAGCCTTTGGCATCTCTCTAAAGAAAGGGCAAGAGAAACATTATATTCCTGGAATGGCCTTGCTTCCTTATAAGAATATCTCTAGTGGTACATATTTTTTTGGGTTTTTTCTTCCTGGAATACTGCTCACTCTAGTTTTATTCACTCATAAGAAAGGGAAGGGAAACAAATGCTGTAGGGATAGGACATGAAGGAGGGCATACAATTTGGCAAAGGCTGTCTGAGTGCTGAACACAAGCACTACTGGAGCCATAACATTTACTAAACTTTACATTCAGGGCAATACCCCAAGCTCTATTTTTTCTGTATTATGTCCTGGATATTAATAGCCTATATGACACCCATATGACCAAACAAATCTGGCCACTGTGGAGAACCCCATGGAAGTGGTTGATTATGCTGTGTGTGGGCCGAGTTTATGAGCAGGCTTCAAGGAAGCTGTTCAGGGGTTTCACCACCCTCCAGGGAGGGTCTTGCACGGCAGTTTTCAGGGTAGGAGGAGGGAAGCAAGACCCCCTCTGTGGTAGCAATACCTCTGGCTGCTGCCAGTCTGGGGCCAGAGTGGGTGCGGGACCTTTGCAGTCCAGCCTTGGTGCTTAAAATATACTTGGCCAAGGGGAGCAGTCTCTAGTCTTGAATAAGAATTTAATTCTTTGTTTGCAATTTTATTTCATTCCATTTTGAAGCATTAAAGAGTAAGACAAGTTGGAGTTGCTTATTTAGTTTAACTTCCTTTCATTTTGTCTCCTAAAACCTAGAGGGGCAGTCTGTAGAGACCAAGGGCTTAGATCATCAGGCTTTTACAATTACTTTTGTTCTTAGCAAGTGTGTAGATGGCAAAGTATTAATAAGATTTAAAAAAAAAAAAATTTTTTTTGCAATTAAGCAAGGCGCTTTTTTTAAATCATTTTACCTGGTTATTGAATTAAAAAATGATCTGTGCTTTGCCTTCCCCCAAGAGACCTTGGCTAAGTACTGCGTTAGACAGTGGCAAAACACACAAGTAAGTTGCTAAAGAGACTATCCCAATACTGAATTTACTGCAGAACAAACAAATGTGACATAAGCAAATAGGTGAACTCCTGAAAAGGGGCTGGGCAGGGCAAACACTTAAGGGTTTTTTTTCACTGGTTACTCCAGTTCAAAAAGGTTAATTTTGCAGCAAAAAAAAAAAAAAAAAAGAAAAAACTAGCAGTTCATGGCCAGGCAGTAGCAACTAGTCATGTTAACAAAATAAGCAATTTTAAACCATTCAATCAAGCTAGCCAAGGGGAGCAGATGAAAAAGGCATTTTTAAAAGCTATTTTATGCACTTCAAGTGTCTTTTTTCATTCCTCTGGTCTCCAGATTCCATCCAGGACAAGTCTTTGCATGTTACTAAAATCTAGATGAAATCACAAAGACTGAAATACTCTGCTGGGGGCTTAGGAGGAACTTGAGTGGCTATAAACCTTGAATGGGCTGCTACACCAGAGGAATTTCATTCACAGAGTTCCTTTGACATTTTATTAAGTATCTTTTATTTACATTTTGTAACTATATCTTCTGCCTGCACTATGAAACCTCTTAGCAACTTTTCAACAATGAATCTTCTGTATAATGTGCTTTTTAAAGCTTCCTGAAATGAACTCTTCACACTGTATATATTAGATAACTAACGTTGTACTAAAACTCTCTTGACTGCATGTTTTTTGAAGGGCAGTGGAGTTAATTTTTCATATGCATCTCATTGGAATGTATCTTAGAATCATCCATCATGTGCAGATCAGCAAGGTTGTCATGAATGAAGAAATAAGAGTTTTAAATTGCAGTCCTACCACCCAAGAAATACCCTGGTTTTAAGACTTAGCAGGGTGTTTGCATTCCTGTCCTGAAATCTTGAACACCCCTTTAAGGTTAAGGCTCTATCTGAAATACAACATTCTGTGCGATTAGCTATATGGATCACAGCATGGCTGACATATGGATGAAGTGCCATTTTCTTTATACCTTTAGTGTTAGAAGAACACTTTGATTCCGGAATTTTACCACCTGAAGTGTATTTTGTTGACAGTTCCCATGAGCAGTGTTCATGACCTGTAAGCAGTAAATTGAATTGTCAGTAGATAAAGGCACAAGAGTTTGCCACGATGCTGTTCTATGAAGATGGGCTTGGCTGCACTGGTTGCATTCTCCCAGGATGGTTGGATTGTACCCACTATCTATACAAATATTAAAAACAAAACAAACAACAACAACAAAACCCAAAACAAAACAAACAAAAACCCAACAGAAAATAAAAAGAACACAAAACAACAACACATCACCAAAAAAAACCCTAATTTCTTAAGGTGATCAAAAGGCAACTATTTCTGTAGTATGATTCTGATCTATTAATTATAGCATGTGCATGACTTACTGAAAAATCTCCACCTTTAGAAGTAGTTTATATGGGAAGTATATGAAAATGTCATGTATAGGTATTTCAGATGAAATGAAGGAAAATTACAGATCTACACACATGAACAGAACAAAATTAAAACAGGGGTTTCTGGACATCCCCAAGAAATGGAGTTCCCTCTCTGTATTAACTTTTCTTTGTATTATGTAGTAGCTTTCTAAAGGCTGCCACAACCAGCAGGCTCAGCAGCAGCCATAGTTAAACTCCTCAGGTAAAGGATTATGTCATGTTCAAACAGGCTTAGATGTGTTTTGCCTAGCTCTGTTCTTGGCATCTGGTGTCCTGAGAGACATTAATACTGGTCCTTTTTGAGGTTTTCTCTTCCTTCTTCTTTTAATGACTTTTTATGTCCTTGCAGCTCTTGGCTTTTTCCAGATGCAAGACAAAGCATCTCTTGAATTTGGCAGAATAGAATATAGTAGCTGGTTTTTCTTTAGAGTCTTTTGTCTAGCTCTAGAAAGCAGCATGAAGTATAACACCATTCTGTTTGAAACTTAGTGTCTTTTTTTCTTTCTTGTAAGTAGGCACTTATTCTTGCCATCACACATGACCCAATATGAAAGTAGATACCACTAAAAATCATCACCTCTAAAAATTGCTTCTATACAGTAGCTAAGACAAAATTTGTACCAGCAGAAGGGCTCAGATATGCTGTTTAGTGTAGCAATTGATGAAAAATTCTTTTAAAAATCATCCTAGATGCAGGATATATCTGTAATATTTCTTTCTCTTGCTTTTATCTGTATTCTCCCACTGTTTCAAACACCTTCATTCACTCCTCATGGATTTCAGGATCCTGTTCTAACCTGCTTTCTTCCTTTGCACTTTTTGAAGAGGGTAGAATTTCATCCACTTCATGTAGTTTGCTTTGCCACTTGATTGCTACAGTAGAAGATGGAAAGAAGGCAATGCATATTCACAGCTCCTGAAACAAAAGAAAGCAGTAAAAGACATTAGAATTGCAAAACATGGCAAGAAAAAAAAACAACACTTTTTTCCCCAGGGGAATACTATTTTTATCTTTATGTGGAAGAAGGTGATGCTGCAATCATCTACACAATGGTAAGATTAAAGGTTGATGATATTACACTTAGGCAGCCTTTCTAAGATGAAAAAGGCACCTGACAGTCACATGAGGAATACAGAATGGTGGCAATAGAAACATCTTCATAGCTGCCACCTTAGCTTGGAAGCCTACTGGCAAAATCCAGAAGATTTTTTTTACACTAGCTTACACTTCAGCTATACTCTGCTTTTCTACACCTTCCTAAGTCCTGCTGTGGAGATAGCTGCTAATTGTTTCCACTCCTGTAAGACAAACTCGAACCCACAAATGTGTATTCACAGAGTTACCTAAACAAAAAACAGTAAAGTCACCAAAAAACAGTAAAGAAGCCAAAGGCCATTGTTCAAGCATTTTGGGGATAAGTAGCCATTGGAAATATTCTTAAAAATTTGTTCTTTTATGTTAGACCACAGAGAAACAAGGAAATTATAGAGATGTATTAAGTAAAAGGGAATGTATTGCAAAATGAGAATAGACTAAAACATGTCTGCAAAATACTGTTATTATGCTACATTTTTAATGTCTAAAAATAAAGCCTTGTTTATTCAGATTTGATGATAACATTGACTCACCTACCATGCAGCAAACCAAAGACTTCTCTAATGTGTTTGTTTTGCAGAAGTAACTTGCAAAACAAGAAGTCCTTTTAGTGACAATCACATGTTATAATTGCAGGAGAACTGTCATTTTTTGGATTGGGAACACAAAATAGCACTTCTTGTTTACCATCATCAATCTAAGTACCCTGGAGTGGAAGACTTGAAAGGCTTTACATATAAGCTGCCTTGTATGGCATTGCATGTGTTTCCTCATTTGACAAAAATAGCTTCTGCTTTCCCCTGAGTTGTTCTTTCCTCTACTTGGCTTCACCTCTTCTGAGGTAGCAGATGTATTGTGCTGAACTCTGTGTGATGAGGAAGGTCAGCCACGGCCATTTTAAGGTACATAAGCTCGGTCAGTGCATGAATCATACTATAAAGAAGAAGACAGTCTGTCTCTCAGCTTTTATTAAAAATTGTCACTAACTTCAGTGAAGCTTCTTGGTAACAGCAGGCACTTTAGGAAAAGGTAACTGGACTAGATTTGCTGCTTCTACTGAGAGTGCAGCTCCTTAAGACAGTGAGATATGTCCCTGAGGTGCCTGGTGTTATGCTTCATCTGTATAGCCCTGCGCTTCCAAACATTTCTGAGTAGTAATTTAGTGTTTTTTCAATTTCTTCTGATTTCTTATGAGCACAAGTCCAGAAGCAAATAAACCGAGCTAATAGAAGGAAGATCATTGCACTCCTTTAACTCTGCCTCAGCCAAACTAAAATAGGCAGTGAGCCATAACTAAGAGTTGCGTGACTGTAACTGTACAGCATTCATCCCATGATGTGGAATGACATGTGGGAAGAGCCAAGTACACTGAAAGCAGAAAAAAAGGTTTGTAAATACATTTGACCTGAGACCAGGAGAGATGGATTCAGTTCCTGACTTTGCCACAAGCATCTTCTGTGACATCCAATAAACTACGCAATTTCCCTGTGCTCCAGTTGCTGGACGTGACATCAGGAAAACACATGAGGACGCTCACACAGAGAAGGGACAAGCACAGTGTGGTTTCCGGTTAGCGTCTTGTCATCCTGCAGCTCACATGCAGCGAGTAACACTGCACTTGAGCTGAGCTCTACTTTTTTCTCTTCTGCACTCTGCTTGTTTTGTTCACTCAGTGGCAGATCCATCTGTGCAGTGGTCAGACCTTTCTACATGCAGTGCCAAGGCAAGGTCTTGCAGGCACTATTGTAATGTGAACAACAAAGAGGACACACAAAGGGTCCCATCTGAAGACTACGTTGTGATGTAGGCACACACAAGGGCCATGTTTGAGTTCAGTGATGTACCAAATCGCTGGGCAAATGCCTGTGCTCAGAATGGCTGTAACTGTGTCCACTACACGGAGTAGCACAGTGAAATAGGTTATTCAGGTTTGGCTCATGTCACTCCCTACACAAGTACCACTGCATCAGTGTCATTAGTTGTTAGCATCAGGCAGGCAGCTCTCTCCTCCTGGCTCAATGTTACAGCGCAGAAAACAGATGTGGGAGTGTGAAATGGGCAATTGAATCACAAAGTGACAGCAGCTACCCCAAATTTGCAGGTTTGAAGAGGCATCGGCTAAAACACCTTTCTTAGGAAAACAGCAGCCCTGAGTGCTCAGAAGTGAAGGGTGCACCCACCCCTCCCCCAGCTCATGGGACGAGGCTTGCCTTGCAGCCTACACAGTGCCAGCAAATACGTGGGAGTGAAATTCAATTGTTGAGCACCACAATCATCTCATTCAGTTGGAAAACCAGCCTTCAGACTAATCCTCCTCAGAGACTAGTTGCAAGGAAAGTTTCAGCTTGTAATGTTGTCATTTTGGTTACACACATGAAGACAAGAAAAGGAACAGCTTGATTTGAGTGTTCAGCACCTGCAGCTCCTGTAGATTTCACTGGGATTTTTGACTGCTTGACATTTCTGAAAATGAGACTAATCATTTCACAGCAGAAAGGGATTCCTTTTTTCTTCATTGTAACCAGAACCTGCATATAAATCATAATCAAACTAGGGGAAAGAAAAAAAAAAAAAAAAAAGCTTTAGTGTTGAAATCAGGCACCCCAAAAGTACAGTTATCATCACACAGAGATACATATAATCCACTTACAGTGAAATGCGGTGTTCCATGCAGTACAAAAAAGAAATGATACAAGTATGATTATTACTATAAGAGGCTATCATAACTGCAGTAAGTGATTACAACATTTAGAAAGTAGCTAAATACTCATTTTAACTTCATCCTATCACTAATCTCCCTGGGATTTTTTTGTTTTTTTATTCTTTCAAGTAAGTACAAACTGGGGTTTTTTGCCTTTTACAGAACTGAATGTTCAACTCCATTTTTGTATCCCTCAAAACCAGCAACTTCTGATTTAAATGGCTCTGAGCAGGCATTCATAATTGAATTCCACTACAAATTTTGAATAAAACCACAGATAGGTTGTTTGCTTTTTCAAGCTAAAATTAGTTGTAGACACCAATACAAATGGTCTGCATACATGCCAGTTGTGTAGTGGGCTGCCCGCAGCACCCGCATGGTGCCAGATACAAACTTAACCTAGTAATTTGGAAGAATTTCAACATCAGCCCTCCTGATTTCCCTGTCTAGGGGCTTTCTGAGTAGTTAAAGATTGCCTAGCCCTTGCTGAAGGCCAGCAGTGTATTAACTGGTATCAAAATTGAGCTTTGAAAAAATGTGGCTACCTGTATTTAGTGCCAGTACTCCATAAGCTATGAAAGAGTGACAGGGTTCACGGTAGGGAAGAAGTAGTTGCCACTAACAGGTGCCACTAGTGAGGCTTTGCAACCACTTCAGTGTATGATCTCAAGCAAACTGGGAAAGTGGCAAAGGAAGCCCTTAGAAGATGTATGCAAGTTTTATTGGAAATGCTACCCAGTTTTCAATACTGCTTTATCAAAATTAAGGGACATCCTAAAGCAAGGTCTGGTACTGCTTCATATTACCATGAGAGATGTGGACAATTCTATATAATATGTGCTTGAGTCTGCAGATGGTCTTAGACTAACAGCGTCTACATATCTGTTAAAGGATAAGCATTCAAAATCTCTCCACTAATAGGGGAGAAAGTAGTCTTTAAATAATAAGATACAGTTCCAGAATATACTAAATTTTAGAATTAGGGACCAATAGCAAGACTCTAGAGAATAAGAGCCTGATGGGTAATGGCAATTTACATGAAAGTTCCTCAGAAGAGTATCTGCAACCTACAGTAGATCGCAAGGTGAGCAGTAGCATGTTGATGTAAAAAATAAATACACTGAAACTCATTGCTAAAGAAGTTCTTCCAGGAACTCAGATGCCTTCAGACTGCAATAACACAATAATAGCATCACAAGAGAGACTGAAAAAGCTGGAAAATTAACTGCACGGGGAGAAAGTAACTTAAACCCACTTCACCGCTTCTGCTGTGTGTGAAACTAAGCATAGACTGGCATGAAAATCCTCTTGCATCAAGGACTCTGGGGCAACCAGGGTGAGAAAGGAGAATAAAGAGAGCAAATAATGCCAGTGGGAAGACATGAGCTTGTGAAAATGGAAATTAGGCCAGTACCATCTATTATTCACGTTTCTTTTTTTTAAAATTGCCACCTTCTTATACGGAAAGAGTCTGAAATTGAACAGTAGTGCTTGTTGCCCTAGAGCTGTGAGAAAGAGAAGGTGAGGAATACAATGGAGCTGGGGAGGTGGGAAAAAGTCCTCAACATGAACATGGGAGTCACAGCTGTGACTGGATTGAGGCATACACACCTCTGAGGAAGTGACGGCAGGGTCCGGCCTCCATCACTGTCACTAGTTAGCCTGATCAGGGCTAGGCAGGTGAAACTGAAAAATAAAACAAACTCATGAACCTAATTTTCTCTTAGCAGCTGGTACACTGCTCACTAGGAGACTGTGATGCACGAAGTACTTGCATAAACATTTATACAGATTTATCTAAATTATTACAAATAATTTTATTTTTCAGGCAGGAAAGGACACATAACTACTAAACAGAGAAACTATGAGCAAGTTTTCATGACAATATTCTCGTACAAGCTGAGCAATGCTTGCAAGATACCATCCATATCTATTGCAGATGATGGTACTGCTGGGGAGGGGCTTGATTCTCTGATCGGTAGAAATGGCCATTTTATATCCTAAACTGATGTAAAGATGAAATCATGGGAGGACAGGTTTTAAAAAATCCCATGTTGCCATACATGTTATTTTCTTTGAATTTCTTGTGAGCATACAGCTGAATTGCTATAAAGGTATAAGCTCTTACCCATTTGGACTTCTGCAGTAAAGAAGGATGTGGTAACATGACATGCACCTTCACCTCAGGGTAGTGGAGGGAATACACCTATTCCTCCTTCAGTTCATTGGTGGCTCCCAGCACAGCAAGCCATTTCTTATCAGCCCTGACTCATTTTGGTAAGGAGTTTTGGGATCATTTTCTTACAGACCTCTCAGAAGGCATTAAGTGGTGCAACCTCCAACAGGTACATCTCACACCTAGCACTCAGTGCTCATTCTGCAGAGGCACAACCCAGGGGCAGCAGGTACAGTCACAGTACAAGTGGGAGCAGTGGGTATCTAACACGCTGGTGTGCTGCTTCCCGGTAGGGAAGAGAAAACCGTTTGAGGGCCTCATGATTTTTCCACCTCGATCTCCTTAGGAAAGACACTTTGGTAGCATTTTTCCCCTTCAATTCTTTGTCTTTCAGCTCCCTCACAACAATCTGGAGAGCCTTGATGCAAGAAGGCAGCTGCAGGGGCTCCAAGTGGGACCCTTTTGCTTGGGGCACTTTAGCCAAACCCCAAAGGGTGCTTGAGGGCCACCTTGGTGGACTGGACACCAAGAACACAACCTCTTTCAGTCTCCAGCTACTGCTTGTTGGCTACAGGGCAAGAGTTCATGTTTTACCTCTGGAGGTGCCTATAAGCATTGTACATCAGGAGAGAGAAACCCCTGCATTATAGGTGTTACTCTGTTTTGGCTAATAACAGAAGTGCCCCAGCTTGTGTTGCAGGCATGGCTGCAGTGCCACACTTGTGTCATTCAGTGGCAGTGAGGATAAGGCGAGGTCTTCCCCTGGTGCTCTGACCCACGTGGGCTCGCAGGATCGCTCAACAACTTGACATTATTGCTTTTCTGTTTGTTGGAGTTTTTACTTTGATGTTAATCTGAGGTGCTACACTTGAGAGGCGGTGGGTGTTGGCCGAATGGTGTAGGCCCCCGCCTCTGGAGCCGGTTCGAATCCCAAGGAACTCACTGTCACCGTCCGAGCGTGCTCAGCCGTGGCAAGATGGACCTCAGGAGTAAAGGGGGTGGGGCCAGTTCCGCACACACTGTGCCTCACCTAAAAAATCCATTGTGCAGGCTTATCCCAAAATCTTCGTTCGCGAAGTCCAGCCAACAATAATAAGAGAAGAGCCCAAATAGCTAAAATATAGAACTCTCTAAAATTTTATGTAAAAGGACTTTCAGCAGTACTTCACATTAGCATACGTGGATTTTCTCAGTAGTTCCATTAATGAGACCAATAACAGGGTATTTTGTTAATTGGCTCAGAAAGACTTCTTCAAGTAATGCAAAAATTAGCCAAGATTATTATGAAGATCACATGCTTACTTGTTTCTGTACATCCACAATATTAATTCTTCACAATTATTCAAGTTCCTCCTGGTTGGAATGAATGAATGAATTCCTCCATGAATGCCATGCTGTATAAGATACACAAGCTGTTCAGCTATAGCATGTGTTTTGAGAGAGCATTACTCATGCTGCAGTATAAAATTTTCCCTTTGTCTTGCCTGGCTGTAGAAGGGAATCTGTTGATATGGATAATCAGTACTCAGCTATCCAATGTTGAATACATTAATGCCAGGTAACAAATAATGTCTAAACAATCCATTAACACAACCTGTTAATAACTATTTGGAAAACAGAATCAGTTTGTAAATTATTCATAGGTAAAAATAAGTTTTATTTGAAGTTGTTAACATTTACAAGAGATAATATGAGTCCCATTCTCAGCCACTTTCCAGACACTAAATTCAAAGGCATTCATAGCTCAATGTCTTTTGTTTTCAATTTTTTTGTAAGAACCACAAGAAAAGGGTGTTTATGTGAGATAAGACACCAAAAGGCTACAATTTAAGTGGTTTTCTGCCCTGTAGTGAACACTAAGCGGAGACTAATTTTCAAAGACTCTAAACAAAATATTCCATATTGCATGAATTGCTCTGCAAAATGTAATTTATACAAATGTAAAAAAATTGCTGCTGTTACTCCAAGTTTTTAGAGAGTCCTACAGTTGCTCTCCCTTCTCCTTTCACATACAATGCATATAATTCCTGAAAGCTAAGACACCAAGAGGCACTACCCTTTGGCAAACCCCTAAAGTGTAATATGGGGCAAGTATTTATACTTAAATGTAGAAACCCGGCAAATCTGAGTGCAAATTCTGATCTCTAACTCAGGAAAACCCCATAGTGTATTGATTTTGTGTGATGGGATAGTACAGGAGTTTAATGGGTTTCTACTGGGAACACAGGAACCCCCATTTATTCCTGAGTTGAGTAGATGGTCTGTTCTGCCATGTATCTGACCCAGCAGCCACAGCCTGGAGAGTCACAGTCTCAAATATATCAGAGGTAGGTACAATTAATCTTACTGTATGAAGCAAACACCAAAAAGAACATTCCTTCCTAACCTTAAACATATTTATAAAACTTTAAAGGCTTTAAAAGACCTGAAATCCAGAACCTATAGTAATAGGGAAACATTCCTGGTATGACAGGTTTTAAGCATTTAATATTATGCAAAGATGACAACATTCTAGAATTATTTTTACAAGTATGTAGAGGTGATTACTACTTACTAAAGTCGACAGGATTTTTTCACAATGGAATCTTTGGCTAAGAAAATCAATTTCAAAGTCCAAAGTTTGCAACAAGTGATTAAACAAACTAGTGCAATGTCACTGTGAGGCTGGTGTAGGCATTAGGATCATCACTGATAAATCCAGATTTAACACATTGAAAACCTCTTAAAGAAAGCAGATCAAAGATTATTTTTCAAATATTTATATAGAAGCGAATATTTCTAAGGAGAAAATTCTTTTGTTAATTTATAATTTCTTCCAGCTTGTAACATTCCTTACATATTAAAACATAAATATTTACCTAGCCAAAAGTGTTTTTACTAAGTTTCTTGGCAGAAAAAAAAAAAAAAAAACACCAGACAAAACCTATTGTTTTTTGTATAAAAATTAGAAGCACACTGGAATATTCAACAAACTGCTTTCAGTTACCCCAGTGCAGCCCATTAGGTTTAGCATTAAAACTTCAGCCAGGAGCTGGTAGGAGATATTTCATTGCATTTGTGTGACATTCTTTAACTGGTTTTCATACATTCCAGTTTCATGTAAATATATCCATGTAGAGCTAATGCTGTGGTACAAGTAAATGTTTGAGACTCTACAAAGATTAAAGGCATACCGTTAACCTCACTCTTGCCTTTAGCTAGAATATTTCCTGATTTTTTTGAAGCTTTAATGTATTTTTTCTATAATTTAAGAGCAAAAATAGTTTTAATGGCTCTTTTTCTGGCAATTCCTTGTCATTTGAAAGCTAGAAGCCACAAACATGTTATAGGAATTGAGTAGCTATGACATTGTGATACTGAGAGTCTTAAAATAAAGAAGAAAGGAATAAAATTACCCCTTGAACCTCATTTCAATTCAAAAGAGAAAAAAAAATCCCAGGCTTGTTAACATAAATAATATGTGCAAATATGCATAAGACAACAGCCCCTTGGTAACATTTTTCCCACAGGAGGGAATTCCTGCAAAATTGTAGGTTATGTGCAGATACTTTATTTTCTAAACAAAAATTGCATTATGCCAAAAGACATATACATTTCAACTACTATTAGAGTGTAATTAAATTATGTTAGTTATCTTTGTTTGTAATACAAGGAACAAGATTTCTGTTGAAAGCATAAGGCGCTCCTGAGTTAATATCCTTTCATCTCACTAAGTGTCACACTGTAGGTGGTCTGCAGTGCTTTCTTTATACAGAACTTTTCACAGGATTTGCTTAATTCAATGCTACTTTTTAGCTTTTGGGTCAAGTGAAAAAAACAGCAGGAAAGCCACAAGAGGACAAATTCGCCTTTCACTTACCCTGTGTAAATCCTGTTGAATGGGAAAGCAGGACAAAAGCTGAATACTGTGCCTTTGACATAAGGAGAAATACAAATATTTCATGAACAGGGCAACAAATGTCTTTGAAAGTTGCAACAAAGTAACAATTTCAGTAAAACTGCAGACCCCATTATTTCCTATTCATTGAAAACATATGTTGATGCTGTTGCACATCAGAAACAATCAGAAGTCATTTGATTTCTTCTTTCTAGGACTAAAACAGTAGCTTACTTTTTAATATACAACCATTTGTTACAAAACATCTGGTGAGGCTGTACCTTTCAGTTTATAGACAAATTCTTTCTTTAAAGGCAAATTGGAAAATTTTATGCTTTCTTTTCCCTATAAATGTAGTATTTTCTCCACCCCTATGGAACTCTTTCACCTTGCTTACTCACTATTTCCAAGCTGCTGGTGTACATGGATATTGTATATAAATCATTAAAAAGAAAAAAAAATTAGATTTTCTAGGACAAACTCTTCCTCTCCCACTCTTCGCTTCCGAGCTCCCCGTTTCTCTTGCACCTCTGTGTCACATTTTGCTGCCTCAGCTCATTGCCCAGGATTCCACACAGCAGCATCCATGGCTTGCACTGTATAAGCACAAAGTCTTCCATGCATAAAGAAGAAAGATAATGCCATGCCAAACACTTCCAGGGTAAAATGTGAGACTGCTTTTATTTAAGAAGGGGCCATTAAGTTTTATATACTGAGAGAACATAAATGCTAAGAAATGTTATCCACGTCTCTCTTACTGTATCAAATCTTAGACAGCTTTCTGCCATATTGCATTTGCCTCATAAATGTCATTCTAGAACCATATCAGATGACCATAATATGATTTCAAAACTCACCTGCTGACTCTGACATACAGAATTTGAGTTTTCCAGAGGTTTACATAATGCATTGAGGCCTGATATGATGAAGTAACAGCCTCCAAACATGCAGAGAAACCTTTTTCATTGCTAAACTAGATCTTTAAGGAATAATCCAAGACACCCAGCCGAGTCCTCACAATGGCCAAGGCCAAAAGGGCCAGGAGCTCCAAAATCAGGTCTCTCTGGATGAGAGAAGCTGCCCTTACAGGTTACTGCAGCGGTGCTGGGACATCTCATCAGAAAACAAGGAGCAAGGGAGAGAACACACTCTGTATATCATCAATCTGAAAGATAACCTGGAATAGAGGAGAGGAAAGCAAATCCATGAAGAGAAAAGTATGGGCTCAGTGATCATCCAGGAGCAAAAAGAAAAAAAAAATTCTGAAGAAACATGTTAAAAATTATTCCTAAGCAAGAAAGTAGTAGTGGCACCAAATTCATGTTTAGCTGTAGTATGATCAACAACCAGAGGATGTGGTTTCAGTAAAGACAGACGTTACGTAGAAGGATGAAGCAATGATTATCTAAATACAGCAAAAGCTTACCGTGCCTGAAGGCCTGACATACACCAAGTTGCACCATAACCCAAAGCAATCAGCTCAGATACAAAAGAGTTATACTCTTTATAATTTGCTGCTGGAACCATCTGTAACAGGTATACATCAAGTAATAGTAATTACGGAAGAGAGAAAGTAGCAACATAATCTAGAATCCATGGACATATCACAGCTTGTAACAGTACAGGTAAAGTTGTGGTTTGCAGTAATATGTGTTTGATAGTTTTGAATGTGAAAACAAGGTGTGTGTGGAGGGGGGAAGTAACAAGAAATTATGTTATAGGAACCTGAATGTAAGAGGAAGACCTTAGAAGAGGTGGTTCATGAGAGAAGGAAAGTATTCTATGGATAATACCAAGAAGGACTGTGTGTTTCATGCTGTTTTGTTTTCACCAAAATGGTAACCAACGCAAATACAACAACTAAAGTAAAGCAAAAAACCAACCAATCAAACAAATATAGACCCCATGACAGTCAACAAGATGTATCTGAAAAACTGACTCATACAAATTCTGAAGAATTATCAGTTACCTGTGGAAAGATACAGAGGACTGATGACATTCCAGGCTATTGAAAAAGGGCAAGTGTGGTACTTATTTTTCAAACAGATGTATAAGGGCAGCTTGGAAACAATAGGCCACTTCAGCTTTTAAGTTCTCTTACAATAATGGAACAAATAATTTCCTGAAAACACCCCAAAGAATGAAAAAAAAAATTTAAGAAAAAAAAAAGAGAGAGAGAAAGTGTAGGAGATTTGTAAACTTTCCTGCAACAACTGGCAAACCTGTTTTGTGGATAAGAGAAGGATCATGGGGAAGGAGGATAAATAGTCAACGTCATATAGCTTAATGTTAGTTAACATACAGTTTGACATTAGTAAAGCTTTTGACACTGCTTAATATGACATTCTCAAAAGTAAGCTTGAAAGTGTGAGTGCTATAGTTCACAAGAAAATGCAGAACCAGGCACAGAGCAATTTTCAGTGGTTCACTGTCAAAAAAAGGTGTATTGAACACGGTCCAGTATTATCAAATCCCTTGCTGAATTACCATCCATGTGTGATGGAATAAAAATATATTGCTATATACACATACACACACTACAGAGAGATACATTGATATACCCATGTGTACTGTGTGTATCTGAACTAACTGCAGGTGACAACAGTTGCCAAGAGCTGAAAGCTCAGTTAGGGATGGGACTGAAGACCAGAATTATTTTTTTCAGAAACTCAATACAGATCAAAAAAGATCAGAAATTGATCAAATAAGGACAATCACAAAGCTTCATAAGTAGGTAGAAATAACCAAATACATAAGTACAAATAGAGAATGAAAGAAAAACATAGTTATGGGGAAGCAAAAGCAGAGCATGAGTCACCACACGAAACTTTTACCAAAACCCAAACCTCATTCAGGACATACTGGCTGGAGAAGTCACTCTAAGGCATCTGATGTCATTCTCCCACCCTTCTAGGTACTAGAAAGACATCAAGAGAAGTTTATGTCCAGTTTGGGGCATCATTTTTTCAAGGAAAACATGAGCTTTTGGTTAGATTATGATTTGAGTTCTGTCCATAGAAGTGGAAAAAGTTATGCCATTTTTTCTGAGGGAGGACATGAGGAATTGTAAATTTCTACAGAGTAAATTATGAAAAAAATGCTTATGTTGTGGATCGTTAATAACTACAATAGATTACTTTGAAATGTTGCACTATCACTGTAATTACTCAACTTGTGGGAGAAGCATCTGCAAGAAAAAATTAAGTGAATTGGTGCTAATTTTGAGCAAGGGACTGGACGAACTTTCTGACATCTACTACAACCTCACTTCCTGAGATTTTGTATCATGGCTTAACCATAGCAATTTATTTATATCTATATCTTCTCCTTTATCTGTGAGTGGAGTCTGATCTCATCTGACTGTTCAATTGGCCCATTTCCTGGTAACTTTTTCTCTGGTACATCCATATGCCATGTAGACAACTTCACGGGCTTCTTTGTTCGTGGAAGAGTAACATTTTCTGACTTTTTCAACCCGTTCCAAAAGAAGTCTAAAAAACAAACTGTGTAATCCAAAGCACCCCCTGCAGGCCATGTGAGCTACCATCTGGTCCCCAGCTTTCATGAAGGAAGGCAGACCGTTGTCTGTTATGCCATGAGAGTTGTTGTTGTTGGCTGGACTTCGCGAACGAAGATCTTGGGATAAGCCTGCGCAATGGATTTTTTAGGTGAGGCACAGTGTGCGCAGAACTGGCCCCACTCCCTTTACTCCTGAGGTTCATCTTGCCACGACCGAGCCCGCTTGGACGGCAACAGCGAGTTCCTTCAGGATGCCATGAGAGTGGTTGATGGCTCTATGGTCAGCACTTGCGGTTATCCCACTTCCTTGCCTGTGTTTGTCCAGCAGCTCCATTCCTACCCAACATGCAATGAGTTCCCTGAGGTGAAGCTGCCTTTTCTTCTCTTTGCTCACACGTTTGCTAGCAGGATGGCACCTGAGAGAAATCCCCAGGTGCTACAATTAATTCCATATTATTGGTGATAGCAGTATTAATATTTCCTGACTACAATTACACACATGTAGTCATTACATACACTCTTATTTTCTATTTGTTCAAAATATACATTAGGAGAGAGAGGCGATATTTAATCTTTTCTAATTAACCTATTTGCAAGATTATTTCAGATTTTCAGATATGAAATATTGTGTTCTTTTTGTATGAAGTACAACACTCATTTGGGGAAGATAGAAACAAAAGAGTGACAAGGTTTATGTCATTTGTTGTCTTTCTTAAATCTTCAGTGAACTCTTCTAGGGAAATCGTCCTCTACTTGTTATTCTTATAGCAGACAGATATTAATTCCTATCTTGCATCCACCTGCTTATCTACCACATTACAGAGGGGTCCTGCCCACGTTTAATCTACTGGTTAAATACCAGTTTAATTCTTCTGTGCTGTAGGCCACAAGAAATGTGTTCAAAGGACAGCCCCTCATGTGCACACCACAGTATAAACATTTTAACGAAAGAAAATTTTTTGTAGGAGGGAGGAAAGTTCCTTTGCTTTGAAAATAATGAATGAACTCTCACTAAAATGAACCTTTTATGTATATCTTTATGTTTCTGATCTGGCAGCTTTGAAGAGCTGATATCATCAGTTTTAGAACCTGGAGTCTGGCCACTATTCTCTGAAACATGCTTTACACTGGAAAGGACCATTTGAAAGCACATAAAACAATACAGAGGGAAAAAAATTCAGGTACTTTTCAAAGCCTGCGAAGTTCTTATTCCTTTACAACCTTTATTCCTAACATACAAACTCTTTTGTTTCTTACCCATACCACTGCCCTGCTACTCTCCCACTGCATTAAGATACTAGAGTTGCTGATGGCAGAGTTTACCTGTAATTTTACTTTTCCACTGGAAGCTCTTTGTGTAATTCCCACTGCATGATGTTGGGCACTTTTTCTTGACAGAGCTCACACTGCATCTGCTCGAGTCAGTATGTATTTCTTCAGTTCCTCTGATATGTAAGTATAAATCACACTGCTGTAAGTCCGAGTGCAGTGAAATCCAAAGTAAACTCATGAGGGGTTCAATAGCGATGGGAAACTTGGTCTAACAGTGCTTGTCATGCACACAGCACTTCTCATGGGAGTTACCCCAGTCCACAGATTTAACTCTTTTTCTACGGACAGAGGAACTGAGGCAAAGGCCACAAGACTCAGTGAGCCTCAAAGGTTGACCACTGACCTCAAGCGGAGAAGCAACAGTGCTTTTGAACCCTTTCCTCCCTTGACCCATACAGTTTACTTACCCAAAGCAGCAAGTGAGAATCAGAGCTGGAGTCAGGTTTAAAGTACACAATGTTTCTACACACAAACAGTAAGCCATGACTTACTACACGGACCAGGAGGGCAACTTTCCAGATTTTGAGCCACAGCACTCTCCAGCCCACCATTTGCACTGAGAGACCCTGTTGGTCTCTGGCTGGGTTGAGGAGAGTCAGTCTGATCCCAGCCCTGCAGACTCCCAGTGCTCCTCCTCCTCCTGAGGGAGCTCACCCTTCTGTTGCCATAGGGTTCCAAGACACCCATCATTCCAATACTGATCCAGACAGAACTCAGGTCTCTAAACAAACAAACAAACAAAGAAAAAAACCCAAACAAACAGGTTTAAAACATACCAAAATTCACCACAAACTGAGCTGACACACAGGTTTAAACCATCCAAGTGTTAGTAGGGTATTTTCTTAAATGAAAAAACATAATCAATTTCCTTCTCTTTTTAGAATCATTTCAAATGTTTCCAAAAGAGTAGAAACTCTATTTATCAAAATGTGCTCCAGATGGTCTTGCAACAAGAACTCATTTTGAGAGTCCTGAGTTCTGAAAGGCACCGATCCATTTCTGTACATACTGGTCAGATACATGTCAGGAGACACATAGAAACTTTCTAAAGTAGCCTTGAAATCTTCCATGGACCAAGCAGGAGACAAAAATTGGACCAGATGTCTAGAGACAAAAATCACAAGAGGCTGAAGAAAGACTTCTGGGCTAATCCAAGGAGACACTACTGAGTCCAGTAAATCACATTCTTCAGTGAATCTCAAAGGCCCTGAGACACAGACTGTCCACTTCTGCTGACTAACTGAATTTAAGAGTACTGAAGGACTCTTCTACTTTCCACAGTCAGTCTTATTCTACTGAGCTTGTGCAAGTGGAGGGTCAGGCAGTGTGGAGCACCACTCTTCTGAGCTCATGCTCTAATTATCCCACTCTCAGCACATGCTTTCCTCCCATTTATAGCAAGGGGGAGGGATCAACAGGCAGAGAAGGTGGCTCCATAAACTCAGTAGGTCAGAGTCACCATGAATACTCCCTCAGTTTATAATTACAGGCAGCATCTAGCCTTGGGATCACAGGAATGAATCTGTCCTTAAATTTCAGAAGTTTCTTGTGCTCACAAAATTGCTTAGCATAATGGACACTGGATTATTTTATGTGCAATCAACTTTAATAACAACCCTCTAATCCTGAGAGCAGATGAAGAGATCATACACAGCACTGTTCTCTTTTACTTAAGGCTGATTCTTGTAACCCAGCTCAGCTCTGAGGCACCGTAATTCTGATCTTGCCCACCAGTTTTGCTTGAACCCAGGGATGACCCAAGGATCCCCATAATTTTTTTTTTTGCTCCACATCCCACAGCAGTTCTGAAATTTGCAAAATCATCACACACTCTGCAAGAAAGAGAAGAGGTCAGGCATGGCTGGATTTATCTCCTGTTATGCTGCTGGTCTCTCCTTTTCAACCAGTCCTGCCTACCACAGTCATGAGTGCAGAACAGGCACTTCCAGAAAGCTATCCCTCTCCCACATGACATTTTAAACTGTCCAGACTTTTTCCTTCACTCAGATAGAGAACTGAGACCTAGATGTAAACATCAGCATTTGGCCCCATGAACCCCACACAGACTCTGAGCCCTGACTCCCTGTAAGCCCCCTATTTCCCTTGTCCACTGTGCTCCCCCTTCACTCACAGCCCCTTCAGCCTACAGAGGCATCAGGTCTACAAACACTGCAGCATGAAAAACACAAATGAACATGTAACACCCACAGCTTACAACTATTTGGTGATATTTTCTTCCACCTCCCATGGATAACTCATAGCAGGGCCACTTTGTTCAGCTCCTGCACACAGTCCATGTTACTCTTTGTGGGAGGATTATGATCTTTGCTGTTTGCTTATTTTCTACATGCAACTCTACGTAGGGTGGCTGACAGGATCCAAGCAAGAAATAAAATGGCCTGTGGTGCACCAAAGTCTGCTAGACAGCCTACAGTGTTTTACTTCAGCCAGAATTCAGTGTTACTAGTTCATTTATCTTAAGATTCCTTCCATATGATCATGTGAGACCAAATTATTCTCTCAGTTTCAGTAATGCAAATTATGATAGTAATATATGCACAGTGAAAAAGGCAATGAGGGTTTTGGTGCCTCTTGTAACAGCAGTCATGTTGGCCACCCTTGGACCTCCTGCATCTCTGGTCCCTACGAACAAGCAAGAGCAGCCCAAAAGATATCCCTGAAAAGCCAACACTAGATGGGTGCAGTCCTTCCTGCAAACATGGTCAGTCACTCCAGCAGACAAAACATATCTTAAAAATTGGAAGGATCTGCACAAAAACATATGACAAGCTGAGCTGCATTAAAACATTTTCTGTGATTTTTCCAAAAAATGAAGATTAAGAAGTCCATTATGATTCTGGTCAGTTATTGGGATTTTGATTCCATGGTTCCACTGGCCTCACTCAAACACTTTCTTCTCCCAGATCTCAACTAAAAGTTCTCAGCCATGTTTTTCCTTTAATGATACTTTTCTTTTTCTTTTTTCCCCAAAGCAAAAGTCTGCTCTTTTTACACTTGCAGTATAAGGCAAATTTGGCATACAGTTCAGTTACATATCTTGATGTCAGCTTATTGAAGGCAGGTGCACACTTTAATATATATGGGCACAGAGCACCCCTTCTAGACTATAAAATAATACTGGGTATGTCCTCATGTGCAATGTCTCTAGTTGTTTAATTCATAAACCCTAAAGTTCTTCTGCCTATATACATTGCAATTGAGTGTGAACAGGTAGAGACAGTGTTAAAATGGTTCCATTAGCATTTTTTCTAGCATATTGTCTTTATGTGACAGTAATGTGAAAAGGAAATGCTGCTGTTATGTTGCACTTTCATTTCTAACAAGAGAGAATCATGCTAGAAAATATTACATGGCAAGGTAGCTTCAGTTAGCTCAACTGCCATCATTTTATTTAATCTGGAAAGAAGTGATTCAGCTTGCTGTCAAACAAAAATCCTTCACTTACTGTTTAGCATTCTTATAGCATTAATAGTATAAAATGGACAGTATTGGAGAAAAATTATTCTATCTGTGATGGAATAAACATGATCCACATGATGTCATCCTCACAGATCTATTCTACGGCAGATTATTTTTGACAGATCTATATGTATAATGAGATGACGTGGAAGTTAGAAGAACACTTTTTACTTTCTAAAAGAAAAAAAGGGAGGGACAAAAAAAGACCACAGATGTTAAATCATTCATATAATTTAATTCCTATTTCCTCATGTTCACTCAAAACTATATGAAGGCCAAATCTATGCAACCCCATTTAGCTGACATTGTAGCTGTGCCCTGTGCCATGCCACCTTCTGGTCACCTGCATCTGCTGGAGCATGGAGTTCCTTGTCTCTGAGGCACTTGACAATGTTTTCATCAGTGAAAAATCCAATATAAAAGGAAAACAGAAAGGGCACAAACATATGGAATGAAGTGCTGCTGTACCATTGTAAAATTTCACAAGAGTAGCCATGAGGCACCAGCTCACTTCCCTACCACATCACTTCTGTGCTTACAACTCCTTTCCTGCTGTACAACTCATGTGAACAATACTAGACTCTTCTGATAAACCCTTGATAATATCGACTGTCAAAGAGTGAACTTCTTAAAAGATCTATGCAGTTTAACATTTGTTCTTCTACTAAAAGCTGTGGTTTTCCTGCTTATGCAGATAATATAAACAGTGAATGACACTGCATTTTATCCTCTGCTTCATTACTATTATGTCACAACAGTCCGATGGGAATGTTTTACTCCAAAATCTGTTATACTGTTATTTTTGTCTTCTTTTCCTACATCAATTTTTCCCCTGGTAACAGAATAGGTATGAGTAAACAATTTGTTAGCTGCTTAGTGTGAAAAAATTATACTTTTCTTCCAGATTTTAAGGTAAAACAAAAGGAATAGCAAAGATACAAAAATTAAAAACATTCTTTTTTTTTTTTTTTAAACTATCTCAGGCTGATCAAATCAAGATTGGAAAACTTGTTACTGTGTACATGCATAGCTCATGAGACAGAAAAAGTTACATCCTTGATCTCTCACCATTAAACAAATTGCAGAAACTACTTTGTAGGAAAGGCTGCCTTGTTGAAATCTTTGTTTCTTAGCTATGTTAGTAATCCATTCTCTAAAATCTTGCAAATTGTCTGTTTGAAATTTTGTGCTATGCAGGAAAATGCATTAAAGTACCAGCCTATTCCAAGAAATGACAGTAAAATCATCACCTTTTCACTCTGTTTATCTTCCCCATGCATGAGTTCAGAGACATCTCTTCTTCCATTACTGATAATGGGTGATTTTTTTTCTATGTTTTATTCCTTTTATCATTGCAGAGGTCATGCTGGTAAGATAGCTATACATCATTAACAGCATTACAAAGCCAGGCACAAGCTCCCACATAGAGTAGGATGATAGAAATACAAAGTGGAGACAATGGGGTGACATAACTCAAGAATCTGAGAGCTTTGCCTGAGTAATATTGGTCCTGGAGCTGAGGAGGGTCAAGACAACAGAGCTAGTTTACCTTTCACTCCCCTTGTTGATTTTATAGCTCTGTATGTCAGAGAGAGCTTCTCTCTTCACAGACCGAGAAGTTTTTAAATGAGAAATACATGAGTTACAGCAATACAAAATGCCAAGAAACCCCTTTAATCATTTTTCTGATGAAAGTTGAACACTCCAAAGTTAGACCTGAGACTGTCCTTGTCATCACAATTCCCTCTGCTTCCAGAGATGATCCCATTTCTGACCTCAACAGAAGTGTCAGGCAACAATTTCATGGGCAGCTGACCCACTGTAACATCTCACTTCCACAAAAAAAAAAAAAAAAAAAAAAAAAAAAGGCATTTCACTCTTCCCTTCTGTTCAAATTCCTCTCTCTTCCCTTCTTTCCACTAGAGTGCCTTGTTAAGTCAGTTCACAGAAGGGCCTGATGAGCCAACACAAAGTAAACAGCAAGAAGATGACTAGAAGTGATAGAGGGTGGAAGAAGGAGGGACCTTACTCTTTCAGCAACAATAAGAAGTTATAACATTCACTACCTCTCAGGGAACCATAGTCTAAATCAGACAGAAGAACTGGGCAGTGCCTATCTTTTTCCATTGACTAGATCCTAGAGCACTGACTTAGTTCAGACTTTCAGCTTTCAGACAGCTACCCTTAGGTGACACCAGTTCCCACCAGGATCACTCAATCTGCCAAGACAGGATGGATCTGCTTCAGTTTTGTCACATTTTGACCAGGGACACATCTTTGGGTCATTTTCATTCTGTACTCAGTAGCAGTGCACTGATAAATAAAAGAGTAAAATATAAGTAAATATTTACAGAGAACCTTATATTTTAGCCTAATTTTGAAGCAATCTGAGTGCAATGCAGGCATCCCTAGTAGGACACATCAAGGCCTGACTGAAGTCGAATCTAGTTTCACTTATTTCTATTTTTATTTATATTTTTATGGGAAATTTAAGTCCATACATTCAACAGAGTTGAATAAGATCAGAGAAACAAGTCCATGGGTTCAAAAGAGAAGGCTAGTATCAGGAATCTAGTATCTGCTGACCAGCAGAGTGTGTGGTACAGTCAGATGTTCAACAATATTTATGCATGAAAAACAGGTCAGATAATCTGTAAGAGATGCAAAATTGTCCTTTTGATTGCTCCCTTCAAGACCTCTGATCTGTGTTCACTGATTTGATTCGAGAGATTTCTGTAAAAGTACTGGTGGAAAATAAGACAATGAAACACAGCACCTTTTGTAAGTAACATTTGCATTGTAGACTTGGATTGTCTAAAAGGGGAAGCAGAATAAAGAACTGCATGTCAAATCTGTACCTCTTAAGGCTAACTCAGTATAACTGTCTCTAACCTGCTATGCATCTTGGGAACTTGGACTCATAAAAAGACGTTCAAGATCACGTTAGCATTCTGATGCTAACATAACAGTAGATCTACAAAGAGACCATTTTCACCATGCATATGAAATAAAACATACCAAGAGAGAAAAATATGAAAGCAATGGAGTTCAAGTGAGTAGAACCAGAAAAAAAAAATAGGCCCAGGAAATGCAACAAGTACATCTTGGAGAAATTAGTCTACTTTTCTCTAAAATCAAAGTTAGACTGATGTTTTGAGGAGGTTGCCAGATACTACATGGCGAGTGGATTGTCCTGGAAAGCTTTGTGTGGTATTTTCTGTGACTCTTTTACAAAAGATATTTGCAAAACACAGAATGAAAATCTCCTGTGCTGTGGAAGATAGTGCCAGGGTTCTGCAATTCTGGTTGTATGTGCAAAGAAAATTTGTGATTACTTGAATAAAAAGAGGTCATTCTTTCTTGAAACTATTTCATTTGTTGCTAATAAACCATTGATATTGCTGAACACTCCAAATATCTTTACCTTGTAAACACAAACTATTAAAGAAACTGTTCACAACCTGTCTTGGTAAGAGAGATTTTTCTTGGGTTTTCTCCAGCCATTCTCACTAATACTCTAAGTTTTTCCATCCATTACCTTAGGAATAGGCAATATGCTTTAATCTAGAAGGTGGTTTCCTGTCCCTTCATTATCTGTTTCTTTAGCAAATCTTTCTGTGTTAAGTTTTGTTTTTATTACTAACTGACTACATTAGGACTTAAAAATTTTATACAACCAAAGTAGGTGTGGTACTATTTATAAATCAAGGGCAAGCTATGCAGTTTTCATAAGGTGGTTTATATTGCATATTTGAAGTCTGGAGGTGTTTCAGGAATGTATCATAAAACCACCTTCCATAAACTGTCTCTCAGGAAACAGTAATGATAACAGAGGCAGACAGATCTCACTTTAAACAAGTTACCTTGTACCCTTGATATACTAAATTTCTAGAATTTTTTTTTTTTACCAGATTGAAAATCTTCCCAGCATTTTGAAGTCTTATCAGCTGAGTTTTCAGAAGATTCACTTTACTGCTTAGATTTCCAAACACTCAACAATGTGAGGCTATACAACCATATAAATCTTGCCTCGTAAGTTTTACAGATTTATGAAAATTCTAATTGTATACCATGTACTGGATAAAAGTAAAAATAATTCCACATATAAAATAATAAACATACACATATTAATTAAGCTGCCAGACCCCAAAATGGTGAACTTGTAACTGTCAGAAAAAGATTTGACATCTCTGCATTTACTAAATGTGAACTGTAGCTTTTCTGGATTTTACCTCCCTTACTATTCTCAAAAAAAAACGTGTGCAAAGTTTCATGTCTGACAATGTGGGTGTCAGAAGCCTGAAAAGGGTGAAACAAATTGGAAAAGTAGAATGAAAATATATAAAAACCTGTAAAATTACTATGTTCCCTGACCCTGGGCAAGAGCTATATTTAGATCTGGTAACCATAATGGGATATTGGTCAGTAGATGAAGGACAAATTTCAATACACATTCATTACTTTAAACAAATTACACCTTGGAGTAAGCCTTTTATATTGAAAAAGTACAGTAGTAGTGTAAAAAAAATAGGCTTTTGTGCAGAAAGTATTTTACTTAGCCTATACCCTTTTCTGTTCATTTGTATAAATAAGGAATGCCTTTCACAGCTGAGATTCTCCATTTTTTCCATCCTTCAGTGAAGTCAGTTCACAGCATCGTGACCAGTTCATATGTGAAGAAGCACTGGGAGAGTTCTGTCTTATTTAACTACACTGAAATATTTTTCTTGCATGTTAAATACCCAAGGACTAATAAAACCTATTTATCATCTGACATTTATCTCCCTTGGTTTTTTTCCTGGTGGGAGACCTTGACAGCCCACAGGAATGGCTAGGATACCACAGATAAAACACAGATATTGATTTTTCACAAAGGAATATTTCTTCCAATTCTTTCATAAGTATTTGAATTTAATGTATGTAAATAGAAACATAACACAAAGTACAAACTAATTATATTCCTTTACACAGTTCCCTCTTTTTACATTGATCTCATAATACTCTGATTACACCAAAATCTATTGGAAATCATCTGGATTTGTAACACTAAATACAAATACACATCTATAAGTCAGAGAACCTAAAGTAATAACAGTAAACTTTTCCAGATCCTTTTACAATGGACAGTAACTACTCCTTTGAGGAACTCTTTGTGTAACTGTACAGAGAATTACATTATGGGACTTTAGATCATAATGTATTTATCAATACAGCTTGAAATTATTATTTTATGAAAGACACCATCTTATAGCAGCTTAAAAACTCTAGTAGTGAGATAGATACATTATAAAAAAAATAAGGCTCCACTGGGACTAAATCTGATTCAATGTGCTCAGTTTCCATCATGATGTACTTAATGTGGAGACAGAACAACCAGTAAAATGTCCAAAAGGTGGTGACGTATCTTCCCACCTCTCAGCCCTGTTTGCCATAATCCATCTTGAGGGATTGGTTTAGTGAATTGATATGGAGGGGTCTGACAGGAGGCAGAGCCAGCTCAAGGTAAAAGTCAGGAGTAGATGGTGAAGAGCGAGGTGGCAGTGAAGAACTGAATTCTTGCCTTTTGAGTAGGGCAACAGTCCTCCACTGTGAAGCAATACTGTCAGTTCTCTGACACAGTAATGCTGCTTATGCACTACTACACCAGACCTGGGCCTTCAGACTTAGTTTCTAAGTAAAATCACAAATACTGGATGCATACCTTCATGAAAGTAAAATGCATTTTGATCTTAATGTGCCTTCCAAAGAATTCAGTAATCTTATACTTCCTTACAGATGAGGAAAATAAGACACAAAGAAGGTGTTAGAGTAGAGCAAGGACCAGAACTTATGTCACACAAAAGCTAATCCTGTCCTCCAATTGCCAGGCCAGAGAGAGGTTTATATTGGATGTTAAGAACAATTTCTTCACTGAAACATTTGTCAAGAAGAGGATGCCCATGGAAGAGGTGGAGTCACCATTCCTGGAGGTGTTTAGAAGACATGGAGATGTGGCACTTAGAGACAGGGTTTTGTGGTGGACTGGGCAGTACTGGGCTAATGGTTGGACACACAGGGACCAGGGTGTGCCATAAGACAGCTCTGTTATTACAGTAAAGAGAGAGAAGACCAGACGTGTATTGTGAACTAGGAGTCAGAAGGATGCAGACCAAAGAACAAATATTCCCACTATCTGAAGGGCCAGACTTTCTCAAGTGAACAATGAAGAGATTTCCTCACCAAAGAATCATTCCACCAGCCACAGCTGATCATCTTTTAGGCCTACAGAAAAGCTTTTCATAGAAACTAACTTGGAAAGCAGCAATCATGAGGTAATTCTTGTTTTCATACATTGGGAGTTTGAAAGCAGGTCAACAGCTCAAGTGTGACAGAGTAGCAGGGAAAAATGAGAAATCCCACAATTCAGACTATAAAGCTGTATTAAATGTGCCAGCTATTTTCAGGTTGTTTCTAAAGGGTGCCCTTAGGAAAAGCTAGCTTGTGGGTAGACAGCAGCACAGGCAGAGGGCTGGCAGATTGACATGAGATAGGTCCCAAGTTACAGAATGAAAGAAGTCACACAGAGAGAAAGGGCCTGAGACACGATGAGGCCACTGCATGGAGGAGGTGCCTGTGAATGGGCAACGACCGGGGAGGGGGGATCAGTTCAAACTGAGGAGCAATGGGTTATGTGGGCAGATGTGGCTGTTTAGTATGTTTTTTATAAGGAAGGAGAAGGAATGCTGGTTTTGAGTATAAAGGACTAATGAGCCCTTGAGTATACCATCCACCAGATTTCATGTTTTGGTGGGACTAGGCAGATGGGATCCCGGTGACAGAGATTACAAAAGGCAAGAAGGCTAAATGCCAGCCAGGGTCTATGGGGGGGTGCTTTGCCACCTGATGGAGACTGTGAGTCATCAGGAGGATTTTGAGGAACTAAGTTTGGGATACTAACTACACCAAATGGGAGAGTGGATGTATGGTCATCACAGATATTTTGATTATTTATAAATGAAGGAGCAAAAGGGATGACTCTATAGAAATCACAATCCAGAAAAAAAAAGAATTTAAAAAAAATTTATAAGAACATTAGAAGGTTACTAGGAGCAAGAATGAAAAGGAGGTACAGAAACACAAAAGCTCTCAGAATAACAAGGAGATTGTTAAAGTGCAAGTTGGGTTTGACCTTTGCAAAGAGAATGGCCAAAAATATTTATTTCTATAGTAGAGAGAATGAAGTAGTTGGCCATGCATTGACAGGACAGACCCTAAATCTCTAAATAGTCTATGTATTTCCCAGATCTATGTATCTTGTCTTCATTTCAATGCAGCTGACAGTGCAGATCTGCTTGCTCTATGATGAAATGGGGAGAGGCACGTGGTCATCAAAGTGATGACCTCTACAAAGAACACAGTTCTGTGGACTGACAACGCCCCTCGTTATTCACTTAGGAGTGGGTAGGGTGGAGAACCTGAAAAATCTATGTCCTGCTAACATTTTCATTATGCTGAGAAAACTGGAACATAGGAATGCGCACACAGCATGGGATTCTGGTAAATCCATCATACCAAAAGTCCAAGAAAGTAGAAAGCCTAGTCCTTAATGCAGAAAAGGAATGATCTAGACACTTGGAACCTGATGGTTTAAATTCAAAACCATGAACAACTTGAAAATAAAATCTGTGAAGGGAATAATTAAAGACAGAGATAAACAGAAGATGGGATAAAAGGTTACCTAGAGTATCGTGCCAGATTCAAAATAATTCTTGTTCTCAACCATTAAATTAAAAAAATAAATAGATTTATATGGGAGATATCATCTTTTTTTTTTTTTAATTAATCTGGAATAAGTGGGGATTAATACAAGGGTTGTAAGGTGCACCAGGAACCAACTAAAGACAACCAGCAAGTGGGGAAGTACCTTGCCACAAAAATGTTGGCTTGCTAAAGAAATTTTCTGATAACAGAAATTTGGAAAGCATTCTTATTAGGGAGGAGAATCTGAATAAACAGGAAGAACTAGATGACCTTAGGAGTGAAGCAATTGAAATGGGATCATACTTAATAGTATCAAATGACATGCTCTGTACCTAAGGATTTATAAAGCAGATAAACTAGGAGCAATAAACTAGGAGCACATCCATTCCAAATGTGATGAACACACCCTGAATGTGCTAACTATCCACGGGATCTGTTGCCAAGAGATATGCAACATAATGCAACTATGACAAAGGTAGTGCAAATCTAAAATCTACCAAGGGTCATTTCTAATACAGCTAGGAAAGTGTCGGTGCTATTGCTAAAATCCTGGGAGATCATGTTTGGACTACTGTATATTGTCACAAGGCAAGTCCTCTACCCTAGATTAGACATCTAAAAAATAAGTATTTTAGTATGAACAAGTCAAAGACTCCTTTGTATATGGTGAAGGAGTTAATTTCAGGCTATAACAGTGTCTAATATATGTCTAAAGCAATGCCTTCTGGAGATTTCTCTCATGTTTGAGTATAAGGTGTGAAAATAGGTGAGGTGAATGAGGGTCAGGAACAGGGGCTAATGAGCACTGTCTGACCCTTTTCTCCAAAAAAAAAAAAATATATACAAGTTGACTTGATAAGTCTGAAAAGATCAAGATGTTTTATCACAGCCATGAGTGTTTACTGCCATAGTGAAAAAGATCTAGCAGATTTTAAGATGGAGACCAGGGCCAAATGAGACTAGCAAAGAAAGGAACAACATCAAGTGTCTTAATTCTGTCCCATGGTGCTACATTTAAACCTTGCTACTTATCCACTCATTGTTCAATCACATTTATGCTTTGCCAGCTATTTAGAGATAGCCATTCAATAGTATAGACAACTTCATGACTTCACAGTACTTGCAATATATTTATAGAGTACTCCCTCCTAAGTAAAACACTGTGTGTACAAAATTGCCCTAGACTAGCCTCTTCATACTTGTCTGGCTGGCAAACCACAGTGTTTGTCAGTTTGCTAAAGTCATCTTTGTTTTGCCATTATCTTTCTTTGTCACTCCTCTAGACACAACTTGGATAAGATTCTGGTTGAAGTATCAGTACTAAGTTGTGAAAAATGCTGCTTAATACACTCTAAACAGGCAAATTGTCCATGACAATAAACATAAATTCAAAAACACCCTGCAGAGTAAATGACAGAACTTCAAATAAAACTGTCCTGTTTGGTATAAGGCTATTCCATTATTATGAATTGTGTACTGGCACATATGTTTCTCAAATACTCTATGTTTCTGCACATATGTTTCTCAAATACTCTATGTTTCTGCATCATTTTGCAATCTTGTGACCTAGTCTAACATTAAATCATAAAAGGTTCAGCATTTGAGTTTTATTCTTGCCAGCAGAACACACATGCCATTAACTGTTTCATAAACAGGAATAAAACATTAAACCCTCGTGCTATATATCTACATAGTCACCTACATTCTGCCTCTTAAATACAACACCTAACCTGTGACATTAAGAATCATTAAATTCATGTATCCTCTCAACACCTAATGATTTTCAAAAATAATAAAAGGGGACACTAGAAGATTTGTTTATGATCACACATAACCACAGAACTGTTCTTCTTTGGCCAAAAGACTGACTGAATAACTTACCTCCTGTACTTCTTTCTTGTTAATGCAAGCTGAGATATAAAACTAAGGCCAAAGACTTGTTTCTAGGTATACAGCATAGCCTTTATGATGAGCTCCGTGGGATGGAAAACTCCCAGCAAACAGACAATGTATTTGCTGTTGTAGCTTCAGTATTCTGCCTGAGAGTGCCCATGTGCCAACCATGCCTTCCTGGAATGGCTGACCATTAAAACATCTGCCAACCAGCTACAACTGGAGCTACTGCTTGACTTCAGCAGTAACAATTGCAAGGTATTTATTCTGGATGTTTTTAGGAAATCAAGCATATGTGGTTGCAGTGTCAGGCTCCCCTGATAACTCCTGAAGTCACTGGCAAATTTCAGCCAAATCTAGAAGAGCTTCAAAACCAAATTAAGCTCCTACAAGTCTGTGAGAAAGTGGTGGCAAGATAAAGCAGGGAGAGCCCCAAGGTTGTCCCTCTGCAAGGGGAAGGGTAGGATGGCACTGCAGGGGAGTAGCAGCATTTTGTACCATTTGCTGGGAAGCAGCAACATCTAGGTGGGTATTCTGGCATGCAAATTCCAGGACCATCTTTTACTCTTGGAAGCCAAATTCAGATTTGATCTGAAAAGATGCAAAAGAACCATTCAGTCAGTGGAAAGATCTGCTTGGCTAAAATCCCCTACAGAAAGCTCCAATCCAAGCACAGCAGGCACCAGCACCTTCAGTGTGGTCTGTTTCTCCTCCTCATCAGCAGTGAAGGAAGAGCAGAGAGTGACCTCCCTGTGTTAGCATCATTCTTTGGTATGGCCACTCTGACGAATCACAGCAGGATAAATAACCAGATAATATAAATACTACTTTCCTTTTCTTTAAAGGAAAAAAAATTCATTGATGATGTTTCCCCTCAAGAAATAACTCTCAGTCACTACGAGAGTTGTAGTTTCTTCCAGAACTGACTGCAAATACAACAATATACATCTGTGATATCCTTTCAGTAATGGCAATCACGGAATACTTCTGTGGAGTTCTCTAACTAAAAATATACAAAATCATTGTAAGTCATCAAGGTCTAAATTCTAGTATAAATAAATGAATACAGAAAGAAAATCTTTCTGTACTTCTGTTTTTAATGAACAGTCACTCATCTTGCCTCTTTCGTGAAATTCTATGAAGCACCTGAAATTGAACAGTTTTCAGAGAACAGGGTACAAGATTTTTGCTTGTGCAAGGTAACCCTGTTTTATAGTATCACCTGTGAATGAGCAGATTCCAATGAATATTTGAAAGAAGGATCCTTAATTCCACCTTTGGTTTAATGTGACCATTGGATGCTTATGGGTGTGTTTAAATTAAGCAGAGACCTCCAGATCTGCAGAAAAGGGAACACTTCCATGTTAGCTGGATTCTCACATGATGACACTCTCTGTGAAAGGAAGGAAAAAAGTTTTATTATTTTATGCAAAGATCTTTCTGTGGAAACTAAATATAAATAGTTTAGTAGACTGAAATTGCTGTGGACACTTCCAGTTCAGAGCAGACTCCTGAAATTTATTACAAATACCAAAGGTCGAAAGGGGATGAGCTGGATCTCAGAGGTGGAAGGAATGAATATCCCAATTACAAGTCACAATTAACATGTCATCTACACAAATTAATATCCTTGCTCCCAAACAGAGAATTTTTCTGAAAGGAGGGAGAAGGGGTGCTATTTTGATTTATAGGGATACTTCAGAATTCAGAGCTTAGTTGCACTTTAGCCATGCAAGCTTGTTTAAGATATCACTTCTTTCAAATATTTCAGGCCTTCCTTCCTTGAAAGTTCACATCTTCATAACAACATCTAGTAATGCTTCATAAAGTACGTGAGAACCAACTGAGATCAAAGTCCAGACTGCAAACACTGAGTTTAAGATCATTAACACAAACCCCCCCATAAAGCATGCTCCTCTCCCAAACAAAACACTGATCCTTCTTGCTTCCTGATTCCCTAATCAAACATAACTGAGGGAAAACAACCAACGATATTTATATCTGCGCACTGGACGCCACCCTCGGGGCAAAGGCCTGGCTCCTTCCCTCAGGTGCCACTTTCCTGGCCCCATGTCAGATGCTCGAAGTAAACAAGGAAACTCTTGGGGAGTGGCAGCACCGGGCAAGGACAGGGCTGGTGTTGGCATGCTGGCTCTGCACCTGCCTCACACCCCGGCACCTCTCCCGCTCCCTGCCCTTTGTGCACCCAGGCGTGACAGGCGGGGGTGTTACTGGGAGCAGGTCATATCTTAGTTATGGAGGCAGAAAGCTTTTTCTGCCGTGTGCTTGCACAGCACCCAGCAGGCGGGTATTTCAGTAGGGCTACTGGAATAAAAGCTTGAAAATAGCATGTAGCAATGGAGCTGCACATGCTCGTCCAGTGCATTTACCCTCTGAGGCTGGTGATGTTAAAGATCAGGGTGTTACTGGAGAGTTCCTTGAGTGTCACAGGTCCTCGCTTTCATAAATTAGTGTCTAATCCTAAAGGTGGCTCATCGGTTTTCAGTATTAGGCCCTTAATCTCCTTCTCTAGCTCAGGAATCTTCTCACCCTGCACCCGGAGAGATCATTAGTCATTCCTTTGCTCAGAGTTACTAAACAACATCCAATATTTCAGTAAGATGTCAAAGTGTCTGTCTAAACATCTTCTGGTTTTGGCCTTAAAGTGACACGGGTTGAAGGTCTCCAGCTCTTCCCTAAATCCTGACAGTTAGCTAACAACAAATAAAAAAGAGCCCAGTGATTTACTGTGTCGATCCCACATTGTTGTGTTCTGTGTTTCTTTAAGAAAGGTGCGAGTATATGTGTAAGAGTCTTGAAATACAGTCGTTGCCATGGTAATTATCTGTGTTTAGAGAGTGGAGGGGAGTAAAGTTCCATGTAAGTGGTCAGAGTAGAGTGCAAGTTAAACATGCCTCTTTGCAGGTCTAAATTATGTACTTTTCTCTCCCCACCCCCAGCCCCAAATATTTGTGAAAATATGCATAGATTGCCTGATGAGCTCCAAACTATTCTTGCAACAATGTATTCTTGCAACAATGCCAGCCTTCCCCACCCTCCCCCCCCAAATATTCCCACTCGCCTGTAAATCCTGTGAGAATAAAGCATAAGACTGCAGAATTGCCCCACAACGCTCCCTTCCAGGAGTTCGCTTATCTGGATCATTTCGCCCTAATGGGCCTGAGTGTATTACTCTTACAAAACTAACAGATCAAAAATATAGGTACAGCTAAATGGCTGTAAATTTAATTGGAAAGGAATGTTGTATAAATGTAAATCATCAGGACAAATATCCCTTAGATTTATACTGTGCTTTACATTTTCTAACTACTTTGCAGATTTGTTGCTTTTGAATAAATGTGCTTTGTGTCTGGAGCCGGATGACCTATTCTCTGTAAATCTTTGCCCTCACATTCTCTTATTTTCATTTAACAACACAGATTTCTCCCCCCACCCCCTTTCCTCACCTACACGATAAGGATACAATTCCCAGCCTCCACATGCATGCACACAGGTTGTGTAGTTATTCACCAAGTGTTCCACTCTCAGTGCTGACTCTAAGGCCCTTTGTAGTGCTCTTTTCCTTTTGCATAGGAATATTCTAATGTTGAAGGACAGCAATCACAACCAAAACTGTGCAATTGATAGCTGCCTGCTCTGATTTCACAGGAATAGTGTTCACCTCCACAAAATAAATGGTGATTTTCAAAGTGTTCACAGGTGAGACTCCATTCTGCTACTCCCCACGTTCAACTTCTCCCAAAAGGTCTGTGTTGGTAATAAAACTACAACACATACCTTGCAGTAGGCATCATCTAAGTAGCAGCAGTAGCTACTGGATGACTAGGAATAGTCATTCTTTAATCCTTATTTAGCATTCACATAGAGATACTGATGTGTTCCACTTGAACATCTAGCAAATTCAGCACAGGAACTGACACCGTGACAGTTTGACATAGCTGCTCTTGAAAATGTGTTGCTACAGGCTTCTTTAAATATTAATGGGTAAATTGCAAGTTGGAGATACGTGATTAGATACTTCCGAAAAAGTGAATCCTGAGGCTCTGCTGGTTCCCAAGCAGCTGTTAAGTAAAGGAGCCATGGTTTCCTGCAGCTCTCTACTATGAAAATGGAGCTCCCTTTACTCCTAGGTCCAGCAGTGCATTATTGGATAGCATTAAAGCCACTTCATCCCTCAGTTTCCCTCTTTGCCAGTGTTGTAAACATTATAGTAATATCTCTCTGCAAAATAATGATATGCTGATTTAAGGCTTTTTAAGTGAGGTCATATCTAAGCTCTACAAAACAACCACATTATTCAGCCTTCATCTCAATGTGTTTAATTCCATTTTACACAGGCAATTTGTGCCCTGGATAAACAATTCAGTTGATGAGGCAAGGAAAGCCAAAGATTATGAAAATACGATCACAGTTAATTAAGGTGTGTGACCAGCATGATGCCTCCACATCAATGTGGGGTTTTTTTTGGTAAATATACTGCCTCTTGGTAGGCAACATAAAAAGAGAGGCATTTTAGAAGAGAATTAGGCAAGAAAGGGGTGGTGAGGAGGTGAATAGGTGTGGGAAACGTCATTCATCAATATGGGTGTACTACTATCAACAGAGTAAATATGCCATACTGGTAAATTGTCTCAATTGCCACACTCCCAGGGACTCTATTTCCAGACCCTGAAGAATGGCAGATCACAAGCATCACACCAACTGCCCTCTAGCAAAGAAATCACTGCACTAGTATGAACTTCTCTCTGAGGTAAACTGATCCAGTAATACAACCAGCCAACTGAAAGGTTCTCCCAAAACCACTATCTCAGAGAAATCACACTTTACAGCTATGCAGTGCACTTTCTTCCCTATCATCTGATTTACTGCTCATCTATTGCTCTTCAGATTGCTTTCTTTATATATCTAGCTGATTCAGCGAGCATGGCAGCATGATGTAGACTCACTGGACAGTCTGATGAGGCTTGGTGACATTGCTTAGAGTTTCTCAGAGTGCATTAGTCGCTTCTCGGGGTCAATAAAGACCCTGCCCCATAGATCCCACTGTCTAATGGTTCTATAATTACAGTAACCTTTGTGAAAGCTTAGCAATAAATAGCATTTTCCATGAGGCCAGTTCTGTTTCAAAAAGTAATCACTTGCATATTCAGGGTATGACTGCTTTCTCCATAAGCTGAAGTCACACCATGTCCTCCAATTTGTTCCCATGGCAGTGTGCAGCAACCAGCCATATTCTAGTCTGTGGTTTAACCCACTTTCTGAGGACACGGGTTAAATCTGTATTGTTCTGCTCATGTATATGCACAGGGTCTGAAAAAACTCAAAGGAAAATGTGCAAGAGCGTAAGATGGGTAGAAAAAGACAGGGTGTAAGAGAACAAAATCAGAACACTGTCCTGGTTACCAGGCAGTCTCCCCATTAGCTGGAGGTACCTCAGACCTATCAGATCCATTTTAATGAGGTGGATTAGAAATGCAGAAGGTGTCTTGGAGAGGTAAAAAGTCCACCTCGTCTCAAAAGCATTCTGCACATGGATGTGCCCTATGGCTAACTGCCCTCTTAAACTCAGGAAGGAAGGTGTATGAAACTCACATTAGCACCAGAACTTGTGTGATCTGGCCCCCTCCAACAGGACTGTGGATCAATTTCAACTTTAGTTTACCCTCACACTTCCTCAGCAGACACAAACCAGGGATCAACCCTTCTGTGAATTCTGCGGTGGTGGTTAAAACTCTTCCGGATAGACCCAGCAGTTCCCTTGCTCATGGGGAAGCCTTAGGAGAACTATTTACAGGCACTTCAGCCCTCCCGACCACACTAGACATAAAGCTATACATGGCATGAGTTTAACATGTACTGCCCTTACATAAGCTCAACAATATGGATAATATTAGCTACTACAAAATAACCAGTAGATAAGACCACAACATGAAGAATCTCATATTATTCCATTAATTATCAGTTTTGTAAAGTCATGAGCATTTTGGCCCAATCCTGAAAAAAAAGTACAGTGTGTTCTGCAAACCTTTGCAGCCTTGCACAATAACTTCTCTTTTTTTCCAAGGCTCTTCTCATGCTTGCAAGGTAGTTTGCTAGATTGGGCCCCAGATGCTTGGGTACTCTGTAGTTCATTCATATGCTATAATGAGGTAGTTTGTACTAGATTTTCAGTTTAGTTGTAGAACTTGGTTCATTTCAGTAAGCTTTCTTCATAGAACAGGTAATATAAAGCTGGAAGCATTACAATACCATGACCATGAATCAATGAGTTTCCGAATTTCAGTCTACTTTAGAAAAGAAATAGTGTCTGTCATTTGTAAATTTTAAAATAAATTAAATGCAGGGAGGAAGGTTTTAAAGAGAAACACCTTAAAATAAGTGGGAAAACTCAGTCTTTCATTCTGTGAAGAGAGTGTGACAGCATATGGTAGATAGTGGGTGGTTGTTCTAAACATAACGTGTATGTGTCCAACCCAAAATGTTTTATTAGTTCCTACTTATGAAAGCAGCAGCTAAAAATGACTGATGACTGTTCTTTCTATATCAGCAGCTTGTAAAGGTCCAAGGAAAAGAAAAATTGAACTTTAAATTCGTAAACATTTTTAAACAGCAATAAAACTCTATTGAACATACAGTTTTTTTCAAAGTACCCCAAGCTTAATGTATCCTCTTTGTGAAACCACAAGACCACAGTATTTGTAATTATTACTATTATTTCCAAACAACCCTAAAATATATCCAGAAATAATCTTCCCTTCCCCCAGGGTTACTGTAGTTTCATTGGGACAAAGTCCTTTGAGAGTAAAGGTATCCAGTACTAAACTAACTCAGGTTAGTTTAATACCAGGGTAAGTGCATGTCAAGACTGCAAGCCTCACAGATCTAAAGAAGAAAACAACTTCTCCCCCATTATCACTGCAACCAAGTGTCTTACAAATGCGAAGGTTTCACAGAGAACAAAATCTCACCATTGTCCCTTACTTTTTCCCCTCTGAAAGTTATTATCACAGAAGGAACTGAGGATGAAACTGGGAAATCTTACACTGTGCTCCAAATAAGCCCAGTTTGTTACTAACCTGTCCTCCTGTGGCAGCGATTTCTGCATCTGAGGCCAGCTGCCAAGCATGCTCCCTCTTCCTCCCACACAAGTTTCATCCTTGTGGTCAGCTGTTTCTTGGAAGCTAAGGAGCATAACTGATATTGCAACTATCAAGCTGTGCACAGAAATGAGCTTACACAACTTTGTGAACATGCTTTTGTTGCCCTCTCCACCCACTCTTCTTTAAAGCTATTTATTTGTTGGTAAAAAACAGGATTCGGGAGTCAGTTATATGGGTGGAGCTCAGGTGTTTCTGCAGACCTGTGTCCTAATCCCACTTCGGGGATAAGACTGTGCCCAGGTGACCATCCCCTCTGAGTGAGCTCAACCCAGTGGCAAAATGGGCCCTATGCTTGAGCCCTGCACCAACAGCAACATTGGTGTTACTCCTTGTGAGGGACCTCTCAGCCTGAGAAGAGTCTCAGCAGGTAACCTGCTTGCTGTGAAGCCAGGGAAGATATTGCACCTGTGCATTTTGAACCTGTCTCATCTCTGAATTTCACCTCCTGTGTAGCTGAGTTCCTTGGGGTTCAGAAAGCCAAGTCTGCTGCAGCAAGTTTGGGATAATTCCCTATAGTGCTGCTTGTGAAAAAGACGAAGCCCATTTTCTGACTTTACCCCCAAATCAGCACAGCAAATTTCAGACAGACGTGAGCTTTGGCACAAATCCAAAACCAACTGGGATTTGTGGCTGGTTTTTTTGTTTGCGTTAGGTGGATTTGGGTTTTTGGTTTTTCTTCGTCAATATGACCCAACTCCAAGCCTTTCCAATTAAAGGGCTGCGGGGCCATTCATAAGACGGTGCCTCACCCTCAGTAGGACTAGCCTGAGAGCTGCACAAAAGGATTCTAGGGGAAAAAATTCTGCTTTGTGTTTGCACAGTCTTACCCCTAAGAAAGGAGAAAACTCACATAACCTGCTGCAGTAATGACTTACATCAGAATTAGAGCACAAGAAAATCATTCGCGTCAATCCCACCATGATTTGTCCAAGTTTGGAAAATGAAACACCTCTGAGGCGCTATGTTTTTTAATTGTTATTCTTCTAAGAACCTCAGGTCTTCTTATTTGTAACTGTAATGTCTCCAGCCCCACACGTGGAAATTTTATTAAAACAATTCTTTTTATTATTAAATGTTGATCTGACAAAACCTTCAGATAGCTTGAGTTTTATGAATTCTGTGCATCCTAATTTCATTATTTATGCGGTATATAACCTCAAATGCTTATGCATTCTGCTTAAAATGCCTGCAAGATTCTTGCCTCAGAAGATGCTAATCTATGTAATATACAAATCTCTGAGTGAAAATATGCTGATTATTGTGGGGTGGGGAGAAGCAAAAGAAAAACAGTCACAACAAAGACAAGTGTGGAAATTTGGTTGCAATATTATTCTGTGATCCCTGGTAATACATCATCTTATACACTTTCCTCAAATGAATTAGATTAGGTTAGTTTTACATAGGACTTTTCAAATATTTTACTGATGACAAATATGTTTACACAAGGGATGTCTATGGAGCTACTTGGGAAACTTTACATAGCATTGCAATGCACTGGGGAGATAAATACTGAGTGTACAGAACCAGTATCTTCCCTGCCTATTGCAGCAACTGGGAAATCATGTCACTTATGATACAGAAGGAAGCATCAGGTCACAAAACACCTCAAAAGACTGAGGAGAAAAGAAAGGTCTACAAAGAGTATTCATCTTCTTAGAAACTAATTCCCCAGATAATAATATTCAGTGATAGGTAAAAGAATCTTTTCCTTACAAAATTCATTACACTTTGGCCCTTGGTAGTCCAATTATGAAAATAAACAGAATTCAGACTCACGTTATTATAACTCAGACTGGTTGAGCACAAAATTTCCAGTAGGGTTAGAGAGATGTTTTTTGAGAGCATCTGTATTTCTGGCAAAGAATTTGCTCCAGTGCTTTTCTTTAGTGGGATTAAAGGAGTTGTTCTGTATTTAAAATTTTATATTTTGATGGATATTAAAATTAAAGCAATACTTTATTAAATTATTGTAATATAGTAAATGTAATTAAACATGTTTTAAATTAAATGCTTTGGAAGAAAAATCTGCATAATCATTGTCAAAAAATATTCTCTTCAAAAGTAAAATTGCAGTTTTAATACATGATAAATTGCATGTCTTATATGAATTGTCCAGTTTTACTGTATTAAAAGAACAAAGAAAGCATAGAAATTATTCATGTGGAAAGTATTCTCTTTCTTTGCTTTTAAAGCATTTTTGTCTAACTAGTTCAAATGCTAATTTAAACTGTGTAAAACTGAGAGAAAGTCACTGAACACCTGTAAACAGAGTAGAACTTCACAGGTGACATTTATTGGATGTCCTCAATAAAACACAGTTATTATTTCCAATGGAAAAGGTTACAAATCACCTTAAATTGCCCAGCTGAGTGAATGCAGTCAGCTTCTCTTGAACCAGTAACAGTGGATGAGGCCTGACATTGAAGTTTCGTTTCCTTTCAATAGGTTTCTCCAGGATCTAGCTGTGATTTATTTAAAATGGGAGTACTGACACAGTTACAAGAGAAAAATCACTTCACAGTTTTATTGAAGGGACTCTGTCAATGAGAAACAAATTAATAAAGCAGGCAGTTAAAAGCTAGTGATAACAAATCATGCACAAAATCTCAAATTTAATGATTATTTAATGATAAATTGCACAAAGAAAATGTATTTTATTTATTCTGCCTGGTTTCCACTGAGGCATCTAGTGTAGTGCCACACTGGAGATGCTACATGGATGGGGTTGAGATGGGCAAAGAATAGTCTCATGGAGGTGCCAGTGGGTTATGTTGGTCAAGGAAGCTGCAGACCCAAGGAAGATTAGGGGTGGAGTTTTGCAAGGCCTGCTTTTGGGAAACATCTCCGTGCAGCAGTGCCACGGTTGCCTTTGGCACAGAAAGGAAGGGCATGTTAATGATATTCACTGGTGACATGATGCTGGAAGGCATCTCACATGCATAGGAGAGACTTTCTCCTTAAAAGAGCAGGGACCACTCAGAAGGTCTTGCCTCCAGCTGTAAGAAACCGAGACACCAACATTTGTAGCGGGCACTGTGGCATGATCACTGGTTCAGCCCCTCCAGTGTGTGGCTAACTGCTGCCCTGGAGATGAGCTACCTCCTGCTTGTGTTTCTTTTCTTCTTTCTTTCTCCTGCTTGAGCTTCTTCTTGTCATAGACTCTGCCTATAACAGCATCAATTCTTCCTCTCACCTTTGAGGCCAGTTTGGTTAAAGAGTTCTCAGACATAACTGATGGGCACTTAGAGGAGTGTTTGTGTCAGTACTTCCCAAGCCCTCTCCTTTATCAGGTACTCAGAGTGAAGCACATGCTTAAATATTTTACTGGATCCAGGCCCGTTCTCACACACATAAACCAGATGGGCCCAACTAGAAGTGGTCAAGAAATGACAGGACAGTGCTCATTAGGAAAGCATGTGAATTGCCATTAAACAGGCAATAAATTGCAAGAATTCGAAAAACACCAATGCCATAATCCAGCTGTTAAGTGACCAGGTTCCCAGTGTGCTCACACTTCCAAGAAAATTTAAAATATGGACATGAGGCAAGCAGTTGCCTAGTGGACTGCTGAGTGCACACGATTTATGTCCAAGTAGTTAGTATTATATTACACTCACAAAGTAGTATCCAAATATCAGCAGCTGTGTCTTGTATCCATTATTTCCATTCTCCCCCAAATATAAACTTTCCTCACCTTTTTAATTAGAAAAGCTGTTTATTGACTATGACATGGAAATATTTTACATGTTGTTGTCTAAAAATGCCATTATTAAATAAGCAGGAAAATATGTTTGGTGGTAAATAGAGATGACCTTTAAAACAATGTCAAGCCCACACACCCCATGATTTGTACGTAGGTATGTGTTACTTTAAGTCTCTGTATATTACTAGTAACGTGACATAGAAAGCTGCTATGGAAAGTATCTTTGGTTAAAGAACTACAGGGTAATTAAATAATTAAAAGCTAAAATGCATCGCATACTTACCTAGCAAACTACTAAATTCAAAGTTGTTCATGGGAGGACTGATGTTATATTCACATAAACATGTATAATTTTTTGTTTTTTAATAACGAAAAAACTTTATAACAGTTAACTGAGGTCAGGACATCTCTTATTTTCTTGACTGATTCATCCATCACTTGTATAGCAACTTTCTCATGCATAACAGAGGAGCACTGGTGTCACGCAAGGAGAGAAACTGCACTGAGAAATGGAGGAACAGAGACTGATTTCACCTGTGTAAAGTAATGCAATTTTTCAGAAAATATTTACAGAAAAAAACTCAATTAGGTAAGAGTGAAGCCTAGCCTTTCCTCAGGCCATTCCAGTGAAATGCAATCTATGTGGTGTTATTCCAGGAAATCAAATATTTTTGCAAGTTGTTTTTGTTGATGCCATTTGTTTCAGTTTCATTTTGTATTTAGAGACGAGAGAGAAAAGACAGAGAAGGAAGAGAAGGAAGCTTTGCCTTTAGGGAAAAACACTTACTTTGAGTGATAAATTATTTCATAAATGATGTGAATATTCTTTTCAAGAAGCCCAGCAAGCTACTTTAATATAGATGCAAATAAAACTGGGTAAGAGATCCTGAGTCACATATTTCACGGACTGGTGACAATCATGAATCTGTAAATTTTTTCCAAGAGTCACCACAAGGATATCCAGCCACAAAGTCTGTGCTGTTAGGCACCTCTGCCAACCCAGATTTCTATCATTTTCTAGAATATGACCATGTAACTTGGTGGGCCTTTTGTTAGCTGCAATGGACATTACCTGTTCTATTTGTTTTACTAAAATGTTTTCTAAAGATATATTTCTGGTTGGGAAAAGTAAGGCAGCTTTTTTGCCTTAGATGCTGTGTAGGACTCAGGTGAGGGAGAGGACCCTTTGCCTTCCCAGGACCATGAGCATGTGAGGAAAGCATAGGGAAACATGGAATGAGGTAGCCAGGAGAGCCACGGATTGGTATTCACTTTGCAAAGCCCTATTTGAGAAAGCACTGCAAGCAACATGGACCACGCACACCCACCTGGGATGGATGGATGGATGGATGGATGGATGGGGCTCACTATTGTGACACAGAAAGGCCATGTGGCAACACAGAAAGGCTGTATGGTGTCAGCAGCTCCAAAAGCACCACCAAGCTGGCGGTAGGCAGCCAAGCCTGGAGAAGAAGGCTTTAAGCTTTATTTTTAGTTATTGGCCTGTTACGGATCCTGTTCAAAAGAAACTAGATTTTGAGTTTAAGTGCCATTTCCATCATTCTGGTGTGCTCTATCTTAGTGAAGGCTTCTAGAAAACCTGACCCAAAATCTGCCTGAAGCAAGGTCTCACCACTATCACTCTCTATTGCAGATTCCTGGGCTGGCCAAGGTCCCCGGGCTGTGCAGCAGTGCTCAAAAAGCACTGTAGGGGTGAAGACATGGGAAAGCAGATCAGGCTGAGCTCCAGCACACCTGGGATTTAACCAGACCCTTATGTAAGGAAGGGAGTGCCAGAGTGTGCAGGTCCGTGCAGACAGACTTCGAGCTCAGTGTAACCATGATGCAACAGCGGAATGTTTTACAGGATACTTGTACCATGGGAACTGCACGTGGAGGGCAAGGGTTGATAGGAAGAGGTAGAAAGATATAAATAAATAAATCTTCTTATTTTGTTAATGTGAGAAGTCTGTGGAGAGAAGTGCAGCAGGACTTTCTCATAACGAATGTCCAGAGGGCAGTTCAGGCCAACCCTTCTCAGGTTCTTACGCAGAGATTTGGTAGAGAATTTTTCAACTCAGCAATTCTTTGCTGGAAAATAGTGATTTTGTTGGCAAAATCACTATTTTTCACAGAAACTTAACCTATTCCAATTCAAGTTTACACAGAAAGGGGCTCCAAAGCACTAGATTAAATCTGGGGATGGAGGACGGGAAAGAGCCCATGCAACATATTGGTATTCAAAGCATCCAGTTAGCAGGAAAAAAAGGTTTGACTTAGTCTAGAGTAAAAGTTTGAGCATGAGTTTCCTTCCTCGTGAGTGAGTCCAGCGACATTTATGAGATCCAGGAGAGCTCTTTTTCAGTGTTTTTCCCAAGAAAAGTGGCAATATATCTTTGAGGGTATGTCAAACTCTAACTTCTTTTAAATTTCAGAGCTTCATGGGATAAGATCATTTCCCAGCAAAGATATCTAACCACTGGTAGTTTTCATGTTGCAGTGTGGCAACTGGGCATCCAAAAGCCACAGACAGACCATTGCACTTAGAGAACATGCTAGCTGGGGGGCGCACAGGCCCTTCTGAGGTGGGTGTCCTCAGGTCCCCACTACTCTCCAGATGCACATAGTGGCAGTAAGTTTTCTGACAGCTCTACTTGGGCAGTTTTGAAAGGCTGCAGGTCACAAGGGGCCAAGGAGGAAGAGTTTTAAGCTGTAGGCTGCATCTCAGCAGAGGGGATGGGGGAGCTGCTTGTACTAACCCTGAGACAATGCAAAATTGCTCCAACTTTCCCAAACTTAAGAAGAAAATTTTGAGGAGTGGTTCCTGGGTTCTACAAATTACCTGCATTTTGAGTTGCTGGCTCTTTTGATGGGCACTATGAGCTACACTGAGATGCAGATCAGATGAACAGAAATGAGTCATAGGCATGTGGTATGCCTCTCTTCTCCTGCTGAACCTCTGCTGCAGTGGGAAGCCCCAGCTCAGGAAGGGACAGAGACGTAGGAGCAAAGTCCGGAAGCAAAGGCCATACCCGCCAATGTACAGCTCATGGGAAATTCAGCAACAAACCAGGAGTAAAACTTGAACCTTGACTTCTTCAATAGCAGAAACTGTGAACATTGACACATGGAGGGCAGCCCATCCTTCTGGGTCTGCGTGCCTGTTATTATTCCATTTACCTAATGAGTTTTAAGCAGTCCTATGGCCAGACCATCACTGTCTTCAGTTGATAAACAGAAAATGTAGCAATCCACAAATTAGATTTGGAACATTGAAAACCAACTAGTCTGAAATTTTTCATTTGCTCCCTGCCCAGACATTTCGTTCATCATCATGGTTCTTGTCTCTGTGACACCAGAGATCCTGGACAACCCAGCCATGTCCCCCTGTGACCTTTGTTGTCCTTGCTCAGGGTTTTGCTTCTTCTGCCTCGCACCCCGACACCCCCAACTGACTTCCAAACACCCCAGTCTTTGTCATTCTTTTCAAATTCCACTTTCCAGCAGAATACCCCACCACAGCCACTGAATGCCATTGTTTTTCCTCTAGCAAAACAACCTCTTCTGCAAGTCCTTCCTGTCTTAAGTTTCTTCTCTACAGCTGCTTCCACACCTAAATTTTTTGCCAGTTTTGCTTCTGCCTGTGCTAAATTATATGCTCCGCTGAGAACAAGACCTCATTTTATTTGCTTTGTAAAGCATCCACATACACGGATGGAGCTGTATAAATAATAAATACATGCCTTAATTTAAAGATTATGAAGAAGAAGGTGGTGATTGCTGTAGAAAGATTAATGTGAAAAAAAAATAACTCAACCAGACTATAATTTTCTCTGGCGACATATGAAAGAATTAACCCAAAGGAGGCCCCCTTAAGTACTTTTGCAGATAGTCCGATTAATTCCAGGTATAGCTTCACTTTACATTCTTCATTTTCCTCTTTCTTCCAAGATATATCTGTCTATCTTACATGCAAGTATACATATATCCTTGCCTGTTATTCTGTGGTTAGTTTCTCCATGCTATTTCATGCTGCAGCTACTGCTAAATAGTGTAATTCTTTTCACAGTGCAGGCAGGATAGCTAAAGGGCTCTTGAAGAGATCTCAAGTTGTATGGTATATAGCTCTTGAAACAAGGTCTCTCCACTGAAAGTTGGATGCAGAAACACTTGCTGGTCCTAAGCTTCTTATTTTCTAAATGTATCCTCAATCCTCGAGCTCAGTTACGGCTGGGAGGTAGGACAGACAGATAAGCACAGGCAAGGTCTGCCAGCAAGTGGCACAGACCCCTCCAGAATAATTTGGTTGCCCAAAGTTCTGGTCAAGTTAACGAATCTTGGAGGACAGGACTCCTTAACAAACAGTAGCCAACCAAGCTACATTGCTTTCCAGACCTTAAGCTCAGTACTTCTGTACCTACCAGCTTACTTGGATTCAGCTTGGATCTGCTGCAACTTTAGGAGACTTGAGGAGAATCCAGTGGGTGGGAGCTGTGTGTGTATCAGAGTGGAGATATTTTGCCCCCCAATCAGAAAAACTCCAAAAACTCCTGGCATGACTGCTCAGTGACCACTGACAGCACCAGAAGTCCCAGCCTTGCTTTTTTCCCTTGGGTCAGTCCAGTGTTTCTTCTGTACAAGAAGCTCCAGGATCAGAGACTGGATGAGCTGAGGGGACTGTGAAGAAGGAGGGGACACAGAAAGGAAGTACCTGCAACTGAGGCAGTCAAATCCAGGCTGTCCAACACAGCTGGGAGGGAAAAGGTCTCTTGTCACCCTTCAGTCTTTCTAGCAATGCCTTACAGGTAAAAAGTAATTTTATAATGGCTGGAGCTTTCCAATGCCAAAGGAGAATGAAGGACAGTTACTTAAAAGCCAAGATCAGGCATGCACTAGACATCACAGAAGCAGCTGAGTAGAGGATGTAGACTTTCCACCCATGTAAAGCCTTCACACTGAGCAGGACATAAGTGGTCTGGGGCCTCAGAGCTGACAAAAGAACACATACAAGTCTGAGGTTTTATGCCTAGGATGGTATGTTAATCCTGGTAAGGACTGCAGGATGGAAACTTGGGGAGAGCATACTCAGCTGGACTAGGTGTCTCAGAGAGAGGCAGTTGTGCCTTGCCTAATGACTGTGACAAAAGGCAGAGGGCAGGCAAAGCTAGCACTGAGAAGGGCCAAGCCTGGAAGGCTTCCAGGTACCCCAGCAAGCCTTTGCTCCTGTTTTCCTCTGGTTCCCTACATGAGCACATCACTGCCAGGTCCTGCTCACCTTCTGTTGGTGCCAGCGTGTTCCTGGTGGAACAGCAAAATGTGAAACTAGATACAATAAGGGAGCACAGGGAATAATGCAAAGCACAGGGGGCTGCTTTCAGCTTTGCTAAAATTCTTTTGTCTCTTTTCTGGTTGAGACCTCCTGCAAACTCTAACACGTGCAGACACATAGCACTCACACACCTTCCTAGGCAGAAGAGGGGAGCAGATCTTGCTCTAGGGATCATCACCACAAATCTGTTTCCTGCCTTTTGTGTGGATGGAAGAAAGCCCAGCATCTCACAGTGGGGTTCCTGTGAGCCCTTGGTTAACCAGGTGCTTGGTAACTCACCCTCTCCCGTCTAGCCCCTTCGAGGCCGTCATTGTTCCAATGTCACAGCTTGCTTTTTTTCTCACATAGGATTTTGATCTTTCTTCCAGATCTTTCTAGAATTTAATCTTCAGTGTCACAAAACGACCTTCAGTATTTTGAATACAATAAATCATCTAAGACTGCTGACTCCACTTCTTGCAGAAGACGTTCAGCCTTTTTGGTTTCAGTGGGAGCTGAGGATATTCGGTGCTTTGCAAGGTCAAACCTTAAGAGCAGTCTTAATGATTGGGCCTGAACCTCAACTTTCTCCTTTCATTTACATCAAGTGATAATTACCATTTGTTCTCTTTTCTATAAATTTGCAGATCTTCAACAAGGATACTGTTTTCCTGCTGGTGTAATCTACCCCATTCCATATATCAACCTCTTAAAAAAGATGGATACAGTAATTTCTTATGTGGATTAGGTGTTTCAGATAATTCCCAGATACTGCTTTTCTATTTTCCTGATTTCTCTGCTCACCTGCAAGCTTTCCCTGATCCTTTTCTCTGCTTAGCTCCTGCACATAAAAAGGGAGACTCGATTGCCCAAACACACATTCCTCAGTAACAGTTTACATTATTGTCTCTGCTTATCCTGTAATTGCAGTATATTACTCTGGCTCTTTGCGTTCATGTTTGTGGAAGGAAATGTATCTCATGTGTACCTGCTTTATCTATCATAACACCAAGAAAACAGAGACACTTTGAAGTACACATTTGGAAAGTGCACAGCCAAACTGTTCATAGATGTGATGGTTAATCACTTCATCCATGGGTGAAAAACATCGCCTTGAGAAATGTTTGGTGAACAGGGTGTTAGTAACTGTGTTACTATTTTTCAAGATCCAGAAGAGAGATTAAGCTGTGAAGATTGTTCTTATGTATAATTTTTGGCCTTTGGGTTTACAATCAATGCCAGTGTTTGGGATACAAAAGAGTCACCAGCAGTAAGTAACGGTTTCTGATCACACAATTAAGTTCTCATGACTACACAATAACTGAACCGTGTTGCAGTTTCAATTAACATGATGGTCTCTGTCTCCAGTGCAAATATGTTGTCTAAATCATGGTGCATTAAGTTAACTAAATTGAATAAATAGATAATGGCATTGAATAACTGCTAGGGTGAATAAAATGCCTTTTAAATTAAATGAGAGGATCAATGTTCCCTATGTGCTTGGCTATATTGTTCATTATAGCATGCCTATAGAGCTGTTTAGGATAGAAAAGTTCAACCCTGCAATGTGCTACATGTTTTGGATGCTCTCCAGAAAAACTCTAAGCTCAGCCTTGATTTCTACTAAATTAATAGGCCCCCCCAAAATACGGCTATATGTGCACTCTTCAGGATGAAAACCATAGTTCCCACAACATTGCAGGACCCAGACCTTGACAAGGAGAATTTCAATATTGCAGCAGTAAGCACCACAGGCTAACATCATCTGGAGCCAGGGAGCAGGAGGGAAGGAGGGAGGGACCTGCTCCCAGGAACAGTCGGTGCACAAGCTCCTGTAGAAGTCAGTGATTCGGGATCAGATCAAAAGGGATTTAAGCTATAGCTGAAAAACAGATGGGGAGTTGGTGAGGTGGAAAGAGAGAGAGTGCAATTAATCCAGACAGCTGGCATGGCAGAGGTGGGCCTGACCACCAGTGGTGGAAGGGAGAGAGGGGAGAGCCAAGGGGTGGCTGCATGGGGGGTGCTGGGTAGCACTGGTGGGCTTGCATGAGAGTGCAAGACATGGGAATGAGGCTTTGAAACATAATTTTTAGGGTAGAAGATGAAATTGCAAAAGCTCATACTAATTCTGAAGACCTTATCATGTTGGAGGGGGGAACCTCAGATCTCAGTGATCCCATTAAGTAACACCGGAACCCCTGCTTGTGCACTCAGCAAGGGACCCAGCAGCATCCACAGCAGCCAGGCATTTGTGGGGCTCTGGGAAAGTGCCCAGAAAGGAGCCAAAGTTAGGAAAGCATGAAGTGCTCAGCATTCAAACCAGTGATCATCAGAGCATATGTTAAAGCTAGAGAGCTGGATCTGCAGAAAGGCAGCTTGTACAAAACAAGATGTCAGTCAAAGAATCCTCCTGAGATCTGGGTGCAGTGTCTTGCATAAGAGCCAATGGTGCTGCAGCAGGGTCATACAAGCAGAGTTTATCTTAAGACAATGCTGACATGGAGATACAAAACACTGTGAGAAAAATCATATGCAAGAACCTCTCTGCCCACAGGGAGCTGCTTGGTGTGCCAGGAAGCTCCTGACACAAATAGTAGATCTTACACAGCAGTCTTTCAGCCGTCACTTTCATAAAGCAGCCTCGGGCCCTGCTGATCATGGAGAAAAGCTAAAAAACTCTCAATCTGAAAACTAATCTAATCTAAAAGCTTCAGAATCCCAGCCAAAAAATTATAATATTTACTTGTATTTGATGATGTTAATGGGTCTTGTGGTGTCTTGGGAGTGCTGGAGACAGGCAATGCAGCAGCAGCAGACAGGATACTGAACCACAACCTCCTACCACAGGCATGTGGGCAGCACGGCTGCACTCCAGGGTTGGTGCCTGGTCATCTGTGCACAACACGAGCCTCCAAAGCAGCTCCTGAGTTTGACTGTCCTGGGCAACAGAGCAAGCTCTGATTAATCACGTTTTAGTGGGTGCAATGACAGTTTCCACTATTCAGTAAATATTAACTTCAGTCAGCATGGACTCACATTTTTTTTCTCCTTCTAATTAGAAATGCCATACAATTAGTCTGAATTCAATATCAAAGGCCCTGCAGAGTGGAGAAGGCCTTCTGAAGACTTCAAAAGGTCCCCTTTTGAAGGAGATTCTGTGATGTGGTTGCCTGCAGTAGCAAAGACTGGACTCAGTGACCTTAGAGGTCTACTATGGCCCTGCCTATTCCTTTCTCCCTCCATACATGAGGGGTTTCTGTGGTACCTCATTTCTAAATACAAATTCTAAATAAGCTTTTGTTCAACAGTTAAGACCTGCTGTAAAATGTATGAAACCACAGATTGTGATCGAATTTGTGAACTGGACTTCAAAACACGCACATCCCATCATCTGATCCACTAGGCAATTCCAGTCATTCAGCAGTAGCAGTAGATTACTATGGCACTGTAAGAACATGGAAAGGTGTCTTCTTGCCTAATAAAATGACACACCAAATCAAGAGAGAATTGAGAGACAATGGTACTGTGAGGATGCAGTTAAACCTGACTTCACCCTTCTAGTAGTTACTGCAGCAATGCTATAACACGTTAGCTCGAACACTTCAGCAAAATCAAACCAAACTACCTCTTCAAGCTTTTGGTTTAATGTGATGCTTTTTGATTAAACCCTCTAGAATTTCAGGATCCAAACACAGCTAATTCCATTCCAGCTATGTTTTTTACTGGCTGAAACTCACCATATAAATTTAAATGTTTGTTTACATGTGATTTTGGCATTCTACAGTAAAAATTATTTTTTTGGAAACAAACAAAACAAACCCTGTGAGTCTAAATTATTAATGGTTTATGACAGTAAGATTGCTGAAAGCAGTATAATTAATCCAATTTTCACCAGTTGTATGGTGTGAAGTAAAGCATGTATTCTAAGCTGTTAAATCCCTTTTAGTAGTATAAAAATCAAACTTAAGCAAATTTTCTTTAGTGCCACCTTGATGTAGAAATGTTCATTTTAAATTAAAGCAGTTAAACTCAACACTGAAGGGGTTTTGATATGTAACTTAATTCCCATAAATTTTAATGGCTGTTACTTTTCATACATAGCATGTGGAACTTGTTAATTAAAAGCTACTTCCTTGTGTTAGGTCTTGATCACATTCCAGCATCTCATACTTAATGTGCTATTAAAACCACTCTTTGACTGCCCAGACCTGGGAGGTGCTGAATATCATCAACTCCCATTGAACTTTCTAGGTTGCTTTGCACTTTGGAGGTTTTACATGGTTTAAAAGTCAGACTGGACTGTTATGATTGTCCTGCCTGGATGAACACCTACTCCCTGGCTCTGCATATTCCCAAAGGGCTCAAGTCCAGGGCCGTTCGTTCACTAAAATTAAATTTTGAATAGTTAGGAGCAGACACAGAGTACACACGTGTTAGTCACACTTACCTGATGGCTCACCAGTTTCACTCTGGTACTCTCAAAGGAAGAGCTGCAAATACTGACATGAGACCTCAGAACTTTTGAAAATAAAATTATTATTTTATCAGCTATAGGGAAAAGTTTGGGGGAACAGGCTGGAGAGAACTGTGGTTCTCTTACCTTCCTCCTCTGGTAGCTTGATGACATTTATATTCTTTGGCTCCTGCAGTGGCTTACTGACATCATCTTGGTACCCTCTGTAGATCCCCAAATTATCCTCCTCTTCTGCAGACACAGAATCTCACTGGTCATAATGGCCTGTTCTTGGCATTCAAAATCCTGATTGCATAAACCTAGGGAGGAGACTCAGCACAAAGCCTAGCCAGATTCCCAAGATGCCTTTACCTTTTCACTGCTTTTCCAGCACTCATTGTGGGTTCTGCTCTTTTTGGCACCCTTTCCTTTCATCTAGAAACAAAGGTGAAGTCAGGCTCAGGTATTAGCTCAGTCAGTGTATGACATTCCCAGTCCATGCCAAAGCAGTCCCAGCTCTAGTGCTCTGGACATCTAGCTGAAGTCCCTGCATAAAGCTCAGTGCAGAATTTACCCTGACGGTTCCTCAGTTAGAAGCAATTATCTCCCTAGGGAGACGTCAGGTAGTATATTAAGGTTTCTAGTCTTGATTTAAAGCTTTCAAGTGAAGCCTTTCAAACAATTAATTGCCCATTGCCATGTTCATCACAGAATCATAGGATCATAGAAAGGATCCTAGTTGTAAGGAAACTTAAAGATCATCTAGTTCCAACATCCCTGCCATGAGCAGGGACACCTTTCACTAAATCAGGTTGCTCATGTGTATGTATTAACAGGTTTCATCTTTCCATTTATCAATTATACAACCTTAGTTTTTCTACTGTATTATTCTACATGGCTTCCTTGCCTTTTGAAACAGAAAAATCCAGTAGTGCTATATCTTGTGATGCTTCTTCCACTTCTCATTTATCCTTGTGAATTTTTATTCTTGAACCTCTCTGTTGACCCTCTGTGATTTCCACTTCACCACCCCAACCAGGTCTCACTGTGAACCTAGTTCTCTGGGCACTCATGCACAATTCTCCCATCCTCAGGTCCCACCTTGAACTTAGAGATACTGCCAGTGGCACAGTGAGCACTTCATGTGCAGATATCTGAAGTACCACTTTCCAGCCCTGTTTCCTTCAGCCACTCTAATCTGCAAGGTCTAGTTATTCCCTGAGCTAAGAACACTGGTCCTGACCCTGCAACTCAGGCTTAGGGTCATTGGAAGCACTGAAAGTCAGATTCAGTTTCTGCTCTAGTGCTACTTAATACGAAATTGTGGAGTAATCGAACAGAAATTCAGGTCTTTATCTCAAATCTTCTCCTGCACAGATAAATAGCTTCCTCTCTAAGTAAACAAATGCTCAAACTTGAAGATAACCTCAATTCATACCAAGGGCCAAATTAAAGAATCTTTGCCCTTGCAATTTCAGGAGAGAGAGGTCGATCAACATCTGCACTCTGCCTACAGGCCTCCCTCCATCACTCCTGCCTTCTCTCACTTCTGAGCAGTTTGGCTTTGCTTAGTGGACACAGTGGTCCTAGGCTCTGCACACAGAGGTCCACCCCCAGCTCGGTGCCCACCGGCCTGTCTGCAGTTCGGTGAGGAGTCTTCCGAAATGAACTCTTCTGAGGCAAACCTGTGGGTGAGTGCTAAAGGTTAGGATGCTGGCAGGGAAGACATGTACTAAAGCATAAAGGAGCTTTTCTGCGGAAGTGCTCTTGGACAAATATACTTAGTTCTTAGGAAATGCCAGACTAAGCAGCCAGACTAAGCTGTCCCATTAACCAGGGAGGACACAGCAGCAGCTGCATACGCCTGTCGCCCAACCAGCCCTGTGCTGGCAACACCTGACGGGACCACCTGAGCAGCAGGACACCCAGCTGCATGGCCTCATTGGCCTAAGGATAAAAACTATCAGGAGAGCTTGAAAGTGCTAGTGGGATCACTGGGGATGCGCTAACAAGTGACATCCCAGTATTTTCTTACAGGCATTTAGCAAGTGTCATCAGATAGCAGTATTTGTTTACTGCTGAGCTGCACTGGTTCGAAACCTCTTCCCAGTGATGGGGGGGCCAGCTTTCTGACACCCAAAATACTTTTTTTGATGGAAAGCAGCTACCAAAATGTATTACATGTGGCAGGTTAAGATCAGTGCTATCGTTTTTACCAAACAAATAACCATGCATTGCAAAGGTCAATAAACTGGCAAAGGAAAACGTACAGTTAGTCATAAAGAAGCTTTTCTGTGGAAGTGTTCTTGGATAAATAAACACGAGTTCTTGCAAACACTGTGTACTCGCCAGATGTAAATATTCAGAAGGTGTGCTGGGAAAGCCTGAGATGGTTCCAGCTCAGCATTTTGTTGGTAGGAGATGGTGAATTTTTGGTCAGCTATGAAGTATAACTTAATGTGAAAAACTGTTTGTTTGCCTAACCAGACTTACTGCTTACACTAACATGTTGATAAAAGTATTCAGAACAGTAAAAGATACTTTGGATGTTAGAAAACACCTTGTGCAATATAGTGAGGTTAGATATGGAGCAGCTCACAGGACGCAGGTTGGAAGGGAGAACAGTGGGGGAGCAGTTTACAGAGTTCAAACAAGGGTAGGATGGGTTTGGTTCAGCAATATTTGCAATATTGGTATAATTAGAAGATGATAGGACAATTTTCTTCTTTTTACTTTTAAATTTTAGGTTTACTCAAGCCCGGTAGTTGTTTGAACCCAGGACTTATACTTGCTGTGTGAAAGATGGAAAATATACTCACAGGACAGTAACCCTGCTGGGCTGGGAGGTTGAGGTGAGATGTTGCTCCAGTGCTTAGGAAAGCACCTGAAAGGACAGGTTTAAAACCTCTGGGCTGTTCCAAGGGCATAGAGGAGGCGTGAGGCATCATTGTAACACACTGGTCCCTGCCACCAAAACGGACATCTTTCAAGGGCTGGCACCCTTGCCACAGCCCTGTGGGGAGTTTCAGGGTGGGGACAGTGTCCTGTGGGCAGCTGGGCAGTCCAAGCTTATTAAATCCAGTGGTTGTTTTCTTGTCTTGTCCTCAGAGTCTTAATTACTGTTGCTCCAAGCACATCACCACCCTCCTTCCATGAAAGCTTGACAGAAAGCACCTGCTGGGGTTAGATAGTTCACCTCCCTCCTGGTTTGGGATTACTCCTACTATATGCTTCCTGGCTTTTATTTTCCCCCAGAATAACACCAAAAACTCTAAGCAGTACATCATCTGCCCCCTCCTCTGCAAGCCTGGCACTAGGGTATGGGAGAGAACACAGCTCTTCTCTCCCCATTCAGAAGCTAGAACTTCTCATCCTCTACCCTCTCAGCTCAAAATTGGGAGCTTGATTTGCATCTTGATGGAGATTGTGCAAAAACATGTGTGTTCAGACTCCAAACCAGCATAAGATACACATCATACAGTGGTCACCTGCAGTCTGGGGCTTAAACACAGGATGAGTGTAAACAAATCAGAAATACATTACAGACCAGTGTCCTGCAAATGACACTGACATCCATGTATGGCCTTTCATCAAGTTTCCTTCTCCAGCAGGAGGAATTTGACGCACATGGCACTGGGCTCACCCTGGGACCTGGACCCTACTTTTTCCCTCTGAGGAACACACAGTGGTTCCCAGCAAAGGCACTGCCAAAGGTGTGAGACTCACCAGGGTTGGTGAGCGCATAGGTGAACCCCTGCAGAGAGGCCAGCTGTGCACAGAGCCCTTTAACCAGGCTGGATCAGGTGTCATCCCGATCACCCCAAGGCAATGACTAGAATGTCTCTGATCCCTCTGCTCTGGCCCTCATCATAGCTGTTTTCCAAGCCACTCACAAGTCTTCTACTGACCAGAAATAGAGGTCATTATCCTGCACTGTAGAAAGCTCTGACAAAAGACCACCACAATGTGTAACCTGGCCCCAGGGACAACTGGAGCAAGGCTCTGAAAATGAGGCTCTGGCGCTTTCAGTGCCCACTCTGGTTTCGCTCCTGCCATCACTGAGTGGTGCTACAGTCCTGCTGCTCCTGCAGCAGCAGCTTCCTACTTGCTGCTGCAGGCCCCTTACTCCCAACCATGTTCTGCTTCACATCTCAACACACTCATCCCACTGCCATGCCAGGGTGGAATTAAATAGTAGCAGTGTCCCTGCAGAGCATTCCACAGAGCTTTCAAGCACGGGGTTCTGCACCACAGGGGGCACTGCACCCCAAAACCATCAGCACCCAGATGACTGCTGCTCCTTTTGCTCCCTAGGGGACGTACGTTTCATCGCTTCTCTATTTCCTCAAAAATAGGGAGTGAGGAAACAAGCACCATTTTACTCATAGTGCAAATAGTTTTGCAATGTTGTTTTGGAGCCCAGGAATTTCCCCCAAACACACTCCCACACAGAGGAGTCCAGGAGCAGGTGGGGAAAGCATGTCTGTGAGACAGGAGGCTGAGGCGGCTGACGTGCTCAGCAGCCTGAGATCCCCATCACGGATGCCAGGGGAGACACAGGGACCCAAACCAGGCAGCAAATGCCCACTGGGGAGCCCAGGGATCCCTGTGTATGATACCAAAGTCCTCGGCCACCAGCCCCATTTGGTGCTATGACAGAACTGGGTGAATCCATGATACCTAAAGCTGCTGCAAAGGGCATGATCTTGCTCTAAAAGATCTAAAATCATGTTCCACTCCTATGGCATAGGCCATGTCTCTGTTGTAGTGATGGCTGACCTTGGAGGACAGAAGTAGGAGGAAAATTTGATAGCCTTGAGGGCAGCTTGCTTCTCTTTTTGCCATGTACCAGAGTGACTTATGTTTTTAAATCCGTTTTTATACCAACCTTTTCCCTACTGATTCTCCGCTGTAAGAAAAAACTCATTTCCTTTCTTCTTTTAGTCAGAGACCAAAATACTCACCAAACTCTAAGAAGAAACTCATTTGATAGAAACACATTATCTTTACCCTATGAAGAGTTATGCTACCAGGTGTCCCTCTTCAACATAAGATGAATGTTTATACTGTCCTGTTTGTTTCTAGGATGTGAGGATTTCAGCCTAAAGGCAGGCTCAGTATAAGAAACTAATGAAAAATTGAAATATCTACCTAGATCTGCAGATTTAACAGATTTGCACAAGTCTTCTTTCTCTCTCAAACTCATATTTGAATTGAAATGAATTCTTCCTCTCTCTTTTACAAGATTAAAGCTGAATTTAGGGAAAGACTAAAGGGAATGCATAAAATGGAATAAGCAGAAGCACAGAAAGCACAGTCCTCACAAAGAATAGCAAAAGCAGAAGAGTAAAACTGTTCATTTCTGAAAGCCAGGTAGCCTTCATGCACTGGTTGTACATTCAGTCCATTTTTAGATAGCTGCCTCCATCCAGCTCACAGTGCTCACCACCACTTGAACATTACCCTCCCCCTCAATCTGGGGGACTCTCCATCTCCTCCTCTCCACCAGTTATGTGACTTTCATCGCCACGACAAGCTGCCTTCCTCCATCTCGCTGCAGGTAGAAATCACCAGGGATACCATCCATTAGCCCAGTCTCTCCTCCTCTCCTCCTCTGAAACCTGGCAGAGACTGCTGTCTCCATCCTTTTCTTCAAAGAAAAGCTGTCTTCCAGAAAGTGTCTCCACCTCATTTCAGGCATGCCCTGGAAGTACCTGCCTGAAGCAGGCTGAATTGTACCTCAGTTTGAAGCCTGATACAAGCCTGAAGCAGACAATATGAACCACCTCCCTCCTATTTTTTCCCACTGGATCATATATGGGTAAACTTCAGACATCCCTTATTATACTACTTTAAATCATAGTATTCAAGATTTTTTAGTTTATTGACTGGTGCCACAAATTCTTTATATATTGTGACATGAGGCAGTTTTTGGCTCATTCTTCACTTCTTTATGTTTAGAGCAGAGAAACAAAGGAAGGGGAGGGTGGAGTAGTCTTACACTGTCTATTTAAAGGCAGTGATGGCTGCACACAAACCAAAGCATACAGCAGTGGGAATCTCAAGGCTGAAGAAAATGGTTGGATGAGTGTCTTCTAGGATTACTTTTTCCCTAATGCATAGTGAAGGAAAAGAGGTGCAGAATTCACAGATCATGCAAACTACAAGCACATTGTCAAGAATGTACTAATGAGAATTAAATGCTGGTAGGTGCTCTCAGATGTCATCTGAGAAACCAAAGTGGTGAGTACCAGAAATAGGTTGCCAGCTGTCTCTGGTCATATTCTTTGTACAAGAATGCTAACAGTTTCCCCCTCCTATACGCCCAGGGACAAACTCTGCCATCATGTAAATCCATGCAAGCCTCAAGCTTCTCCAGGACTGCACAGCTGTAAAAAGAATCTCACAGTTTTATTAAAGGCTGAGAAAAAACATTTGGTAGTGCTGCCTGCTGTCAGCTACCAACTTTCCAGGAAGCTCTAGCAGTCCAGCCTGACTAGCAGCATCTCACCCACCACAGCAGGCTCAGCACATTCAGCACATCAGGAGGACAGTGTTTTAACTTGTCACACTGTGGGCAAAAATGCCCTACACAGGGCAAAAAATTAAATTGGTGCCAGGCATAATGACTGTAAGTCAACCAGGTTACTCACAATTGGTTTAATCCCTGTGTTTGCCTCTCCCTGGTGGTGCAGCCTTCTACATGCCGCACTGCAGCTCTGCTGTGCTTTGCTGCTGCATGGGTGAAATGCACCTCAGCACAGTGGGTGGAGCTGTTTTGAGGCGTGCACCCTCAGAACCAGCACCCACACACATTATTTCCAAATATTTCCAAAAGCCCCATTGTTCTCAGTGTTCTCAATGCCAGCTCAATTTTCTCTGTGACAGGACATATTTAATTTTGGAATGAATATACTCTGATGGAAGGCTGGACACCATGTCTTCTTACAAATGTCTCCCAGAAATTGTATCTCTGGTTTGAAAATTGCCTCACTGAAAAATGCTCTACCCCTAGCTTCCCAGTCTTCCTCTGTGTACAAAAGATACAGGAATAGTTTTCAATTTTTCTTCATGGTTAACAGTTACTGGGAAAAATCCCCCTTCCTCTCCTACATTTTCACCAGTTATTTCTTCTTCATACCCTATTTCTAAATACCTTACCATCTCTGAATATCGCCTTTCCCTCTGCTGTTCCTTAGAACACAGACTTTTTTCAACTTGTGTAATTAGCCAAATTTCAGTGCTCTACATGTTTTTTCCACTGGGAAGAGAATGACACAAACAATAATTTCTTTTACTTTTTGCTGCAATCCTGTTTATTTAAAGACTATACATAAAGCCCTTCTGCCCTGAACCCAGCAGTACTCAAACCTCAGGAGATGGTTTCTCTGCTCACTGACCCAGTGATTATTCCATCCCTCAAGGCACCCCAAAATACCTCAAAGGCTTCTCCATTCACCCACAGACCTTGACCCCTTCTCCACCAACTCCCCTTCAGTTTCCCATTATTTGTCCCATACAGGCAGCCACTGTCACACAGGTTTGCCCACACAGGCAGCCCCTTCCCACCAGTCCAGCAGGGATATTAAGGCTCTTTGGCAGCTCCTGTTGTTTCAACAATCTGTAAAGCAAAAGCCACTTCATTCTCACTTTAAGCTTGAATTGCACCTTGTTACATCCACCAGGAGCAATGAGTCTTCTCCCAGGTTATCAATTCAAAAAATATTACCTGTATTTTATTTCTCATCTGTCTTTTCCCGATGGCTGTGTTTATTGGAGCTCTAATGAAGTTCTCAATACCTCAGTATTGATGTCAAAGGAGACAGCATTACCACGGCTGGGTACAGGCCCAGCACTCCGGATGCTGTGTCAGCTCCCGTGGAGTCAATCTGACATTTTTAAGGCAATGAAGGAAGCTTGTACTAGGCAAGCTGTGCACAGTGAGCAGGAACATTCTCTTCAATAAAAATCTCTAACAAATGGGAATTGGAGAAATCATTGCAGAGATGTCTTTTTGCAAGTGGAAAATGCTGCCTCTTAAAATTAAATCACACAAAGCTGTACAAAGAAAGACAGCAAGCCACGTGCCAGACAAACTACCACTCAGATAACACCTTACTTTCTAAATATAAAAACAACTTACTGCTTACACTGACCGTTCAGCATATAAGCAAGAAGGGAATGATGTATAACACCAAACTCAGCTAAGCTTGCAGAAGCACATACTCATCTTAGTTTCCTTTCTGTAATTATCTCTGAAAGTGTGATGGGGAGAGGAGAAAACATGTCCAAAGAAGAGTAGCAGCAGCACAGAAGTTGCTCAGCTAAGCCGCTTTTATCCACAGGGGTTGTCCAAACTCACAGCTGACACCAGTGGCAGAGGGACTCCTACCCCGTTTCCCTCTCAAGACAATTTGTTGCTCTGTTCCTTTATGCAGCTGCTTAGAAACACTTCTAAAAAAATGTCTATAAGTCAATGTGATAGCTTCTGATATGTTTGGCCACAAAGATAACTCTAAATCTCTCCTCAAATTTATCCTGAAGCCCATTTCTGGAGAGAAGCAAGATAGGAAATGTTCATATTTTCTTATCCTTATCATTCCACTCTGCTCATTAAGTACTGCTGACAACAATCTTCAGTCTGAACCAGTGTGTAGTACAGGACACTCTGCAGATTGATAGGTTTCTCATATTATTCCAGTTCCCTAGTCTCATGCAGACAAAGAGTAATACAGTGAGAAAGGAACAGATAATTTTCTTACTCCTAGTTCTGTAACCTCAAATTTCTCATCTGGTCAACCCCATCAGAACACCATTCCTACAATGGGCTTTCCTTTCCTTTTTTAATTATAATAAAATCAATTCACTTGTGTATGAAGTTATTTTTAGATCTATTAAAAAAATCCATCTGTAACAGTTCTTTGCAGCTAAATTTTATTTTAAAAAAAAACAGTATTCTGGAAGACTGTGCTCATAATACTGAAGATCACATATAAAATTCTATTGATTGCCTAAAAGTTTATGGAACTATGTGCACTTTTGTTTGAAATTCAAAGCAAAAATTCAGATCTTGGGACACCCTGAAGATCTCTATCAGCTATAAGTATGTTGATACAAAATTAAATCCCTTTCCTTTAGGGGACAAAATGTTTTCACTTTAGCCACTGGTTCATGAACTAGCAGATTTTACCCTCATGCTGCTCCACCATCATCATTCTTCTTCCTCCTTCAGGTCTCTACACATTTTCAAGGTTGCACTCTGAAACTCTGAGAAATAAAAGCCTCATGGTCAATCATGAGCTCCAGTATTTGCCATGGCAGCTAAAATTGGGTTAAACCAAGAATGGGAGCTGAAAGTATTAAGCAAGCTGGGAATAGTCCTACTTTAAAGTATATGCTCTTAACAAGAGAAGGTAATACATTACACTAGATATTACTTGGTGCTGACTTTTAGCATTTTAAGTTCACAAAACTGTAATTACAAAGGTTCCTATTTGTCCTGTTTTGTGTCCCTATGTCAGCCAAATCCAAAACCAAAAATCCTATGAACTCGAAGGAAGCTGAACATGGACATTCTGGCCATGCCTGAACTTCAGTGACCATTTGCATAAGCAGGTTCTGCCTGCAGCAGGTACTCAGTGAGGCCGCAGAGTTTGGAAGGAGAAAAGATATACCATCTTTCTGAATATCCACCTCTCTAAATTCCCAAAAATTATTGATATTTGACAAAATGTAACATGGCAAAAATTATTTTGATCAATTAGCTATCTTCAGCATTTTGTGGCTCAGAATTTCATAACCTTTCAATGCTAGAAATATTTTGGTACAGTGGGACAGGTACTTTCAGGATCAGTTTTGTCAGAGCAGAAATGGAAAACCTGCAGCACTGATTTTCTAGAACCTTTTCTAGTAAACAAAACTGAAGGGGAAAAAAAAAAAAAGAAAGTTTGGTTTCATGGTTCCTTTCAGCAGCCAGATCCCCCACCAGTATGAATCTCAAACGCCTGCATCATGATTTGAACATGTTCCTATTCCAAGTGGTTTCCACTAAGTTAACAAACAAGTACTCAGCCCCATGCTGCAAATCTATTCACATTCCAAAGGACTTGAGTAAATGGGCACTGGGTGGTCATTCGCATACTCTGTCTAGCAAAACAATGTTCCCAGCTTACTTACACAGAGCAAAAGTGTTCTAGGAATTTGCAAGTGTGATGTTCTTAGAAACAGTGACCTGCAGCCACTTCTCTTGAAAGCATAACCCTTAATGGTGGTTTGGGGACAGATACCCATGGGGAACATTTGCACTAGGAAGGTCAAAGAACTAAGGAGTGAATAGATTCAGAAGAGTGCTGCTCTTCCCCTGGGGGATATCTCAGTGTTTTTAGCATAGCTCTGGATGCAGGATCATTCCTATCAGGATGTCCTTAGATGTCCATCTTTCTGTCCATCTAGTTAGAGGCTGTAGGTGAACAAGGGTAAAACTTGAAGATCCCATAGAAGAAATACGTATCTCTAGTAACAATAAGGAGAATGGAAAATAAGGTCAAATGGAAAATATGATAAATCAGACTCATTATGGAGCAGGCAAGAATGAATTGTTTGTAGCAGACTCCTTTGTGCAACTCAGACTCCAGACATGCAAGTATCAGCTCCCTGCATTTCCTTTTTTGCAAATGGAATTACATCAATGTAGGACACATCAGATACACTGCAGCCCCATTCAGATGGTTTCCACCATAACATGACTGTTGGGTCTGTGTGGGGGAAATGCCATCTCCTGTTTCCTTCAGTTTTAAAGTAATGTCACATCAGAAAGTAACTCACAAATTCTGCCATAATCAGAATAACAAAACAATTCAACATTTTGCAATGTAGTCGTTTAGACTGCAGGAACTTTCAGAATCCCCCTTTGAATTTCCTCACCTCGTTTTGCCCCCTTGGAAGAAAAAGGTATGGAAAATGAAAGTAACGCACAGAGCCTTCCATGAGCTCAGACTCCAGTCTTACTGAAAATGTCTAACTTGTATATTGTCCAAATGTTATGTATTCAAAATATATTTTTCAGGCAGGACTTACCCCTTGAACTGTCTAGCTGAGCTGAAGTTTTTTCACAAAATATTTTAATTGTTATTGTTCTTCCACCGGGGGACTGAAGACTCCTATGCCTTTGAGATGTAGTCTTTTTAATTCACAGGGTTTAAAATGTTAAAAAAAAAAAATGGTAAGAAATAATCCTACTTGTTGAACAAAGTCCTCAGAAAAGAGTTTTGTTTTTTTCCACGTCTGTTGTACGTTTTTGGATTCAGTGTGTCAAGTTCAAAAAAACCCAAAAACGTACTGCTTTGAAATAACAGTGATCTTCATGTATATTTATAATTAAACCAGCAGGTAGAGTAACTTGTATATCTTTCCCCTTTTTAGACCAAAAAAAAAAAAAAAGAGAGAGAAAAACTCAGACCTTGCTGAAGCCAAAAGCAAAACTCTGATTGGCACAAAACAGCAACAGGAATTTACCCATAATCTATGTCAAAAAAACATAATTGGCCATCTCCATTAGGACAGAAGAAAGAGGAATGTTGTAGGTCAGGACGAAGGTGTATTTACAGCCTGCATAGTTTCTGTACACATTAATACTCCATCACGAGTATTATGTTCACATTTTTCAGAATGTATTTGTGGTATTTTATTTGCTAAAGCCCAGTCGGGTGGTCACTACTGTCTGAGAAAGACAATTATGACAGTCTCTGACCTAATCAACAAAACTGAATAGAGTCTGAGTTTGCTCAGGTTGCTCGATAAGCCATACACTGGTCGGGAGCAGGCTGCCCATTGAGTGTCTTTCTCTTATTCATTAGTTAAGGAATTAGAGAGAAGAAAAATCTCTTTGGGAAGGATAAGAAATGCTGAAACACATGGTATCTACCGCAGCAGAACTGTACAGTTTCTTTGCCTTTTTTAATGCCCCAGCAGGAGAGGAAGCTGAGTTTACAGAATGGCAACTACCTAACCACAGGGAACTTGCTCAGCCAAATCCTGACTCACACTGCTGGTCTTTTCTGGGGTCAGGAGCTCCACTATTCCTTACTCACTGCAGCAGCAAAGAAAATCAAAGCTGGCACATTAGACTAGGCCCAGTGTTATGCCTAGCAGCTGTCATAATGTTTGATTTTTGGGACCAAATTGTCAGCCTAGGTAAGTACTTTTTGGTGGCATAAAGAAAGACAAGCAAAAGGTACCCTATGCAGGAGCTGAGCTGAAGCCCATCTCCAAACCTTGCAAATCTTGCAAGACCCTTCCCAGTATCCCTGAGATACCCCAGCTGCAGTCTCACTGCTGAAGCTACTGGCTCTGCCTCTGTGGTCCTTCAGCTCTTTAGGCACTGCTGGTGCAGAGCGGCTTGGTGTTAAGGATCACTTTGTGTGATGGCCTCAAGCCTTCTCTGCGTACGGATGAGCCTGTTTCACACAGGCAGGCTCTGAGAGCAGCAGTGGTGCCCATCTTGCTGGGCTGCAGCACTGCCCACCTCGGTGCCACGTGCCCAGGCTCACAGCTACTGCCTCCCCACTAACTGCAATGTGGAGCAAGCACAAAAGGAAGAAGTGTCACACAAAGGGAAATTATATTTTGACCTATTTCTCTGTACTTTGCTTTTCATCTGCTTTTTCATGAAATTCAGGCAGGTCAATCCAAAAACTCGCTGTTCAAAAACTCCAGTAAAGCCAAGGCATGTTAAAAAGGAAAAATTCCCCTAAAATTTCCCAGGTCCAGTTTCAAGGGTAAGTATGAACCCTTTTTCAACTACTTCTATTCAAATACGTGTTGTCATGAACACAAATAAAACCAAGCCTGCTAGCTACAGAGTAATTAACATACCAAATGAATGGGGTTTTTTGCTTTCAGAGAAAGGATTTTGCTACCAAAGGTCATTTTCTTCTGAAGGAGCCAGGAAGAACACACTCTGCTGCATCACATTCTGCAGTGAGTGCAGAGATTTAGTCCTGTCAACCAAGCACTTCTAGCAGATCTCCACCTTTTGATATGCTTAAATACTAGACATGATGCTCTCATCTGATACTTTAAAGCAAGGACAAGGAAGAGTATGAGGGTTCAATAATTGCACCTCATGGTATGAAAGGAACTTTGTTCATTGCAGACCCTTTATTTTTAATCATGGAGATGGGGCAGGTCTGGGTCTGCAGTGTGTAAAAAACAGGAAATGCTGTGCCCAGTTTTGCACCACACACAGTTCAAGAGGGATAGCAAGAAATAGATAAGGTCTAACCAGGAGAATGACCAATATGGTTACAATGAGTGACCTGCAAGGGCAGATGAACATCCTACAGCTACCTGAAGACAGGGATCATGAGACTTGAACCAAGATAGGAGCAGAAAATAAAACAAGGTGAAGCCAAAGGGCTTCCAAGACTCTATAAATAAAATAGCTACTTAGTGAGCTGAAATGGAAGGGTCCAACTGGCAGAGCCACTGCCATTTTCTGCTTCTGCTCTCTACTTAGTAGCTATGCATTTTACTCATTGCTGTTTAAGTCACTTTTCCAATGACTTAAAGAAATAAGAGAGCTGTTTTTTTGTCAAAAAATTAGAACACAAACTGAAGTATTGGCTCATCGACTACTGTTTCAGACCCCTTGCACTGATGAGGTTTGTGCAGTTTACTTCTAAAACTGCTACTTCCTTGTCACAAAGAGGGAATTGCTTGTGTGTCTTCACTTTTTTTGAGATGCCCCATCCTTATCTTCTCAGAACCAATGACCTCCTCAAGCAGGGATAGAGCAGGCAATTGCATGCTTTTACTAGCAAGGGCAAAATACAAAGAAGCAAGGAAAAAACTCATTGATCGAGGGACTTGTCTGATAGCTTGAAAAAACTAACACTGGGACGTAAATTTTCCCATTAATCTTGATCAATCATAACTCTAGGAGAAAAGTTTATTTTTAAAACAAATGTTAAGTCTGAAATTCAGGGAGCTTTTGCTGAGAGAGAGAGCTTAGGGACTAATGCCAGCATTGGAACAGCTTTGGTCCTTCCCACCAGTGCCACTGTTTGAGTGCATGGAGGTTGGGAGAGGGGGTCCTTCCTCCTGTACCACAGGCTCCTACCTCCAGCATACCAGGGCAGGTAAGTTAAGGGCAGGGAGAGTTCCCCATCAGGCACCATGCACCCTGCCTGCTGCTGCCCACAGAGACAAGCAGCAATTTCTGAGGACAGCAGTGGTGGAAGAAGCCTGAAGCGACCAAGTTGCCCTGCTTTGTGTTAGATTCTTAGTTCAGGCCAACTTAGAAGCACATGTATCTTACTTTCTTGCAATTGTTACTCTCTGTGGTGTTCACAATGCTGTTTTCGTGCTATGCATTTATTTCTACAGCAGGCTATAGTTCCAGTAACACACCCTAACTGGCTGTGTGAGACAAACCAGTGAATAAGCACAACCCTAGCAACTTCTACAAAAACTATTGATTCGTGTCTGGGAGGAGCAGCACTATGGAAGAGAGGAAAACTTTTGGATTATCCTACCTCCCCTCACTATTCAGCCTAATTCATTAGTTTCATCAGTTATAGTGATCATAGATATTTTAATTTTCAAGCCAGGGCTTACCTCTAAGCTCATTTATGCAAAGGCAAATTAGGAACAAATTGACTACATCTTCAGGAGCTCCCTGTGGACACCTGGGAATTTTGAAAATAAGGAATGCAGATGTCTCCTGGCACCAGGCATGGCCCTTGCTCAGCAGACACCTTTGTTGTCACCACCACACAGCACACACCCAGGCAGACCAGGCTCTGCAGCACCAATTCATGTCAACAGCAAAGCTGTCACAGACCTCAGTATATGGAGGAAGAGTCCCCTAACCTCAAACCAAGCCCTCTTCTCTGGTCTGAATCTTTAGTGCCACTTGCACTGTGGAACTAACTGTTGAGATGGATCGCTCATGAAGGTATGCAAGGCATGATCTTCTAAAGTTGCTAAGAAGCATCAGTTCTTCAACTCTTGATAGCTGAAAAGTGAAGAAGAGAGTATGTACTGGGGAAGAGGGGCAGCACACATGCAAAGCAGGGAGAAGAATCAGACATTTGTATTTCGGTGCTATGTATGTCTCTGTTCACACTATCAGATTGTGCTCATTTTCCCCTGGCAAACCCAGGAACTTCCTTGTATCCCTTTTAGATGAATCCTGTAGGGAGATCACTTTCCCTGTTTCATAGACTTTCCCTGCATCACAGACAAGTGCCTCATTCTGTGTGAGTAAGAAATTTGCCTCAGTGGAAGTTAACCCTGGAGCCATGCAACAGCAGAGAGAAGGTTTAATGGGCATCTGCAGCAGGTGGGTAGTAAAAGCACTGTTACTGTGCACTGGAGGCTTTGCATACCCATGTAACAGCTGAATATGGTCTCCAAGACTACATTTCTGTGAACAAATCACATTTTCCATCAAGAAGGAAATGGGTGTTCAGGTGCAACTACTTTGTGAGCTCCGAAGCACTTACCTGACTATTATCATAACAGAAACTATGACTAAAAGTAACATGGCTTTGAATTCAAAATTCCAAATCAAGAGTATCTTGGCTGATTTTTAATTATTTAAGCACTGCAAGAGAAGAACTGGGAATAAACTGGTTTGCGTGTACTGTCAAGCTTGCTATTCATCTAGTTTGAGGAGTTTTTTAACATGTCACAGCCACCAAATTTATATAGCAAAGAGACAAGAATATTGCTTGTTTTCCATGATGCTGCTACAGAAGAGCAGGGGTACTCCAAGGATGAGTATCCTACCTTAATCTAACCAAGGATGCCTGTTTGTTTTAAAGAGAAGGAAGGCCACAAGATGCTTCTAGCAGGGTACCTGTGTGTGTATGTACCAACACAAAGACAGTCCAGGAGGGAAACACCAGTCTGCTCAGAATAACCTTCTGGCATACACCAACACTGCAGTTTTCAGATAGATAATAAGGCCATAAAAATAGAAACATTAATGAAGTGCATGGAATATGGGCTGAGTGTAAATGCTAAGAGGTGTAAATTCTACTGAAGCCAAGCATGAACCCCTTTATATGGTCCTGGAACAAGGAAGGTAGTCTTTTCCTGAGGAAACTCCTTGTGCAGTACACTAAACCAAGACAGCAGCTTCCTTTCTATGCCAAGCAGCAAGCTAGCAAGCACACTGCTACAGAGGTTGAAACAAGCAGAGACATTCAGCTTGGAAAAGAGCTGGTTGATTTCAAGAAACAGAAAATGTCAGTGGGTATAGCAGTGTCTAACAACATCCTCTTAGCAGAGCATTCAGGAAGCTCATTGTACATCAGTTTCATAGATATTGAGAAAAGCATTTGCTAGGATCACAGATAGTATCAACTGCAAAGTAATGAGACATTATTGAACCCCAGAAAGACAGTTATGTATTTATGAATGTTAGGTATGTAAGTATGAAAATCTCTTAAGAGGGATCTTAGAATAAGTGAGTTCACATTAGCTCTACTTCAAACCCACCTGAGATAAGGGGTAGCAACATGTAGTTTTCCTTCACTGTTTCTTCCAAATTTTTTTACTGGATAAAGACTGTTTTGATTAGAAATTGGATTACATTGGACTCAGTTACAATTGAAAAATGCAGGCTTTGTTGATGGTATCTTTCTCAATAACCAAAAGCCACAAAATTATATTAAGAAGATTAAGGTGATAGGAAGAAGCAGTTAAAGAATACTGGATGGGAGAGAAGAGTTTTTATTGAAAGAGCTAATACAAGAGATCAGGTGATATAGCAGCTCATTTGGGAGCAACTTCCACGCACATTGAAGAAGTCAAAAGGAGTGCATTCTTCTGAAGGACAATGAGGTGGATTGATGCCAGCAAGGAAAATATCCTTACTGGAACTGGGACATGTATGTGACTTTCATTCTTCAGAGAACAGTTCAGGTCTTACAACAAAATGGATTGACACCCAAGCTGTGCATCTTTAACATGCATGTCAAACCATTATAATTCAATGAGTTGCCAGCACAAAGTAATATAAAGTGGCTGATCAAGAAATTTCAAGTTAATAAGGTGATGTCTATGATGGAGTTCAGATATTAACTGATCTTAATGGATAATACACATAGGTTTGCACAAGAACACTGTGAAAGGAGAATTGGAAATGGATATACATCAATAAACTGACAGTACATATTGAACACTTTTCTAATGATTGTATTAGGGACACAGTGAGATAAAGACCCAAATCACCCTGAACAGGAAGATGGAAGCATAGATTTCATCTGGAGTCAAATCAAACATCGTAAAGATGAAAATGCACAGACGAGTGTTACCAGTGAGTCTTCTGGTTCCCTGAAAAGAAGATAAAATGGAAGCACAGTCTTACTATGCAGGATCTTTCTGAAAGTTTGTGGAATTAACTGCAGTCTATGAATAAAAAGATGGATTGTGGCAGGAAGAAAAGGAAAAGGAAAAACAAGAATTCAGAGAAGATACTGCTTTGCCTGCTAAAATATAACATGTCCAGAATGAGAAAATTGGCTTAACCAAAGGAGACAGAGATATCGGCTGCAACTACTTCAGTGAGTAGACATTCGTAACAAGCATAAAGGTTTCCAAAAAGCAATAGAAATCATACTACACAAGAAATACAAAAGAAAGAAGTATGCATTCACAAGCACAGCTTGAGGGAGTATTTCAAGACACTGTTTCAATGTTTACATCTTCTCTCTCAACAAGGGTAGAAATAACAATAACAATTTTAACTAAAGCTACTATCTGCAGGGGCAAGGGGGAACTTATGAATAAAATTAACGAGTTCCAACATTACAGAAATGCTTTTTTCACCTAGACTTACTGCCTCCAACAGTAAGATATACATAAATCCAGGCTCTCTGGACATGAAAAAAAAAAACAAAACTACAGGGCAAATTTTGCATATCACCATGATTTGATAGTCTGTGATTTCTCAAGAAAACAGAAATGTGAGAAACATTTTGACAGTTCAGTCTAATTCCAGAATTCTTTTGACTATATTCTGGTTGCCACTTGTGAGTACCGCACATAAAAATAACTTCCTTCAACCTAAGGAAAAGGGGATTGTGTTTTTTCTAATATGAGATGAAACCCCTCTGAATAACTAAGCAATATGTAGCTAAACTTTAATTTATACACAGCTCTCCATGATAAAATACTTGTGAGCAACTGTTCAAGAGACAGATGTGGGTTTAAAAAAGCTGGCATGACTTGAGGACCATTTTAAAAGATCTCTTCTACAATACAGCAACATACAACGTATTAACAAACAAATACTGTTGTTGTCCTCCATGTGATAGCTAAGACAAGGTCATCCTATGGACTGTAACAGCTACCCTGAGAACAACAGCAGCATCTTTGAAACACTTGTGATCCTCTATCCTAACCCAGGATCACATGGTTATTTTCCTGCCCCAGGGTTCAGACCAGAATAACTCTGAGAAATTATACAAAGACAGCTAAACTTCAGAAATCATGATTGAAGAAGAGAAGAATATTTTCTAATATCACTGACTAGAAGAAAACACACACACAAGCTATGAAAGATACAACCACCAGGAAAAAGAGCCACAAGACCAGGTTTTAGAAATTATTTTCAGGCAGAACTTGCTTATTATTCTCATTTAAAATTTCCTGCACATCAATAAACATTTTCTGCTTTCAAATTTCTTGTAACTGAGCTGGGAAAACACCTTGCACAATAGCACTGTTTGTTTATAATCACTAATTTTCTTATCCTTGATGGATACATTTTTTTCAGACCTAAATTTAAGATGCCAATTAGCCATGCCCTGCACACTCCACAATGTCAAGGAGTTCAACAGTAAACTCTAGGACAGGCTGTTCCAGCTTCTTGACAAGAGGAGAGGAGGTTTTGCTACTGGTACTTACTTAGGGTCCAGATGGCAAAACCTTCCTGTAGTGTTACAGTAAGGTGAAAGATAACACCAAGACAGGATAGAATTGACCTCTGAAGAAGCCATGGAGAGCTCTAACAGATTAGGAACAGAGATAAAATTCTGGAAAACAGAAATCTTTTGGTTTTTATTCTCAGATCAGTAAATGATATGCCATGTGGAATCAAATACTGAGGACAGTATTGTTGATTACTTCTTTGCCCAGCTTCTCTACCTACAGACACGGCTGTCTACACACATACGGCTACATCAGTAGGGGGCTGAGTTCCCAAGATTTCATCAAAATTTCAAAGAATCTGGAACCACACAATTTCTGCAAAACAAACTGCAGCTGTAAGGAGCCTGGTTGCATCTCAAGGTTTGCTAGTGTACCTCACAGGGACCTTGTGAGAATTCACTGGCTGGGACAGAAGGCCACACAAAAAGGTATTCAGCCCATCTATTTCTATTCCTGTAATCATGAGTAAAGAGCTGGACCTTACAGTCACTTCTTGATACAAGAGGCAGAGCAGAGTGTAAGCTAAGATGGTGATCCAAGGGACTCTGAAAGACACACTGCAGAAGCATCTTCTGTCTCCATCGAAACTTAGATGCTGCCTCAGAAGCAGTCTCTTCAACTCACTCCTATTTGTATGCTTATTAAACATACATTTCTCTTTTTTTTTTTTCAAGAGGACAATAGTAATACTTGTCTTCTTAGACCAGAATCTCATCTCCAGCCTCCACATCTTAGACTCAGTCATTTATGAAAGACACCTGCTTTTTTTTTTTTCCATCCAGTTAGCAGGCAGTTTAAGTTCAGCACCGACTGGGGACAATTTAAGGCAATTTTCCTAGGATTTTTCTCTTTTCACTCTCTGCACTGCCCAGCTCTGCCAGGTTTCATCCCTTCCACTTAAGTCTGGGAGCACGGCCTGACATGCTACCAGATGCAGCTCAAAACAGCTTATACCATAACACTGGTCTGGATCTCCATCACCTTTTTGCCTTGCTGCTTGCCCAGACAGATCTGCTTTAGGTGAAATGCTTGACAAATGCTTGACAATTATTGACAAAAGATATCTGCTTTTTTTCAATTTAGCAAAAAGACATAGAAAATATTGATGATGTTTGCTTTCCTGGGATAGTCTCACACACTTCCTAAGAATAAAGGCAAGGACATCATTTTGCCATTCCATTATTACATATGTGCATAGTTATAAGAAAATGTTCTGAAGGGACATCAAGCAAATAATACCAATTTTCAAAATTCTATAGCAATATATTTATACAAATTACAGAATTCTGTATGTATTTACACACCATTACAGATTATCAAGTAAATAACACCAATTGTTCTCTTCTTTTTCCCCTCAGATTTTTCTCCAAGTGAATTTTAGTGCTCGAGAAAGGTGCCAGATGGACAGCACTAGAAAATGAAGACTTCTGTTTATCCACCACACAGCAGGAGAGGCTCCATAAGCCTCCCTGCTTTGCTATGTCAGCTCTCTCCAGCCCTGTTTTAGTAGGATCACATAAGAAGCAGGGCATCCATATCCCTTCACACCTTGGCAAAGGAGCTAAGCAGCAACCAGATGACAATGGTTTTGCCCAACTCCCATCAGAAAACAAACAGAAATAAGTCATTTTACACGAGTGCCTGAACAGAATCTGTTGTGCACTACCTGAAACAGGCCAAATTTGACCCAGTGAACCTGCAAGGAGTGGCAAACTGCCAGTTCCGGAGCCTTCCAGTCTTGCAATAATGCCTAAGTTAAATTACATGTTTCTATATTTACATAAAGTCAGTATTTACACACCATTACGGGTTATTCGAGTAAATCGGTTACAGTTTATTTATATGGACTGCCATAAACTCATAACATTTTTCTTGAGTTTAATCCTTTCTTTAGAAAAATACAAAAAAAAAATAAATAAAACATGTTAACTAGTAGTAATGATTTGCCTATGACTAAAAATCCAAGTCAATTTAACATTAAGACTCTCTAACTGTGGCCTAGTATTGTGGCCTCAACTCAGAGTATTTTTAACCTTTGCAAATAATTTCCCCGAGTACGTTAGATTTACTGAAACAGCTGAGGGTTGTAACCTCCCTTCCTTATGGTAGGATTGATCCATTTAACACTGAGGAATGAACCCTAGTCCTCCCCAGAAGCTCCCTTTCTTCTCCTACACTCTTTGCATTGCCCAGACAAACAATTTGGAATTTGACTGACCTGCAGCAGCCAAACTACCGGCAGGTCTCAGCAGCCCCCAAGGGTTAAAGAAAAACATGAGGGCTGCAGTTGAAGGCTGTAAATTCCCAGGCAATAATAGTCCCTAGACCAGCATTTCTAACTGTATCCTACAAATCAACTAAGGTAATTTACGTATCTTTATAATTTATAAACAATTATAATAAAATGTCATGTTTTATTTAAGGTTACTGATAGTGCCATTCGAGACATGGCTTCTCATATCTGCTTGAGTACAGAAAGGGCATGCTTGTTCAGGACACCAAGCCAGAGGCTATTCCAGAACAGAAATTAAATTTCAGATAATAAAATCAGATAAATAAGAGTGCCTTAGAGCAAACATTTCCTAATTATGAATAGGCTACAAACTTATGCATTGCTCCTCCAAAGCACATTTGTGCTCAGCCGCTGTGCCTCTGCAGACAGTCAGGGTGTCAGGACCAGCCCCGCTCCTGGTAAAGGCTGGTCCTGACTAGTGTGGTAAAGGCTACACTCAGTGGCACTGGATTCAAATCCTAAGGGAGACAACAGCTACAAATATGCATTTATCATATGGACCTTAACATGATTTTTGTCTCTCTTTCTTTCTTCAGGGTACTGGGGGAAAAAAAGCCTCTTCCTAAGGGTTAATTTTCAAATGGTAACTGCGAATCAATGTGTTTCTGTGCTTAACATAAAATGTTACATACCCTTAAATATTACATACTGTTAACTCACAGGTCATGAATATTTGAACATACTTTAGGAAAAACAGTAAAAATAAGTCTAATACTGTCCCCCTCATTGTCATTGTTAATAGAGATTTATTAGTTTCATTTTGCAAGTTTTACTTTAGGAAGGGTGCTAATATCATGTATTATGACAGTTCACACTGAAAGCAATTTTCCATAAAAGATATTACAATGACCCCTATGGAACTTGTATAATTTCATAGTAGATAGTCAAGTGCACAAATAAACATGTTTACAAGAATGATCCTGTTAACCTGGTTCTTGCCCTCTGAAATCTTTATGTGCTATTTGTGGAATCTTAAAATTGTTACAAATGTTGTTGGTATTATGTTGTTTCTGGCATTCTCTTTAGGGAAAAAAAAAAGGCATATTTATCATTTAGCTTTGGTATAATCTGCAATAGGTTTTAACAAGTAGAATATATTCCAACCCCTATATTTTTCACAGCTGTGAAATTTACAATGATGTAAAGAAGTCATTTTATCAGAGAGGAAATATTACAGAGACATAAAAAAAAAAGTTGAAGACCCAGTTTTCTCTTCAATCCTCTGGGGTAAGCTACGAAGCAAGCAGTCAGAAGAGTGAGGACTCAGTGTCATGAGTGGTGTGCATAATTGTACAGTAACATGGGCACAAAAGAGATTGTCGCCTTCAGTACATGAGGGTCACTAGAATTTATTATTATTACCTTTTTATTATTGTTTGTTTTTTTTATCCATGCACCTTTATATTTACTTGCATGAATTTACCACAGGTTCATAGTGGCCTTTGACATTTTAATGCTTACAGAGCCTAAAGCTTCCAAAATGCCTATCTGGCCTGTACATATTTCATTAAAAATAAACTCTATATAATAAATAAATATATAAAATAAATAAAATGTTGCCTTTGGAATTTCTATAAATAAATTTAACTTTTTATTTTTATTTTTTTTACTAAGAGGTCTTTGCTTTAAACTCAGTGGGGTGAGACCCAGAGAGCGATTAACTGAAAAGTCTCTTGTTTAAGTAAGACTGCACCCTCCATGCCTTTGTAAATGCAGCGTACACTTGAGCAGGCCACCAGCCAAAAATCCTGATGAATCAAAGTATGGCAGCTATGCTGATATATGACGAAGTACAACTGATCAAAAATTTAAAAGCGTGTCTATTCCCCAGCATGCATCAGGCCTTCCTCCTCCTCCTCACCCTCCTCCTCCCCTTGGCTCCTCTCTCACGCGCTCTCACTCCCATTCATCCTCTCCCTTTCTCTCTCTCTCTCTCGCACTCACTCTCTCGCGCTCCCTCTCGTACTAAATCAAGCGAGTGGGCATAGGCTCTCCTCCAGGAGGACAAACCTTTAAGTGCAGAACAAAATCAGCATGTTCCATCCAAGCCTCCATCATACATTATGCATGCGACAAAGTTTGGCAACAGTGGAGCTGATGTGATGACACAGCTAATCAATAAGAACCCACCGCATGAAACCTTTATAGTGGTTACTTTTTAAGGGCTCAAGTGAAGGAATTGTCTTTGTCAACTTTGGCTTAAAATATCCTTATATAGTTCTGGTACTTTCTCAGGGTCCACTGGTCTAGGTAAAAAATGTGTAAATTTTTGATGCCGTTTAGTCCTAGTCCCTTCCCTTGGAGTCCCATCTTTATTTAACGCAACGTAGTATCGTCTTCCAGTGTCCACATGTTTATATAGATTTGATGAATATGTGTTATACCAGTTCTCTTCAAATTGCTCTCTGAATACACACTCCTGGGTTAATTTTTCCTGTGGAAAGAAAAGAAAGAGCAGTAAGGAGATAGCCACTAAACCAGGCTACTTGTTGAAGAATTACTATTTTCATGGCATGAAATCGGTACCTCCTTGCTAAATTGCAAAATTAACTATTTCAATATTCCTAAGTTTTAGCTTTGTAAAGTTGTATTGCTGGGTAATTCAGTAGGCACCACAAGGGTGGATAACTTGATGTGAAGCAAAAATTATTCTCTCAAAGCCTCATTCCCCAAATCAACACAGCAACTACAAAGCTGAAATCAGATATTTTAGGATTTTATTCTTCCCAAGCAGCTCACAAGACCTTACTGGACTTGTTAACCAATTGCTCCAATCATGAATGCAGCCATTTAAATAAACAGATACAAGTATAGAAAACTAGAACTTGTTTGCAGAGCTCTAAGAAAATTTAGAATCTTAGAATCTCTCTGTCTTTTCATTGCATGGAGAATTCCATGCATTTCCTTAATTTAAAAAGATACAAATAATATAGTAAATTGTATCACAGAGCCACAACTCAACAAGAACACAAACCCTGCATGCTGAGATAAAGTTAGGCATGGGAAAGTCCACCAGGCCTGCCTTACCAGGGTTGTTCTCATGTCCTGTTCTACTGACAGGAGCCCCTGAAGACATCCACCATTCATCATACCCCCTGGTCACAGAATTCCACTCCTTCCAGTTAACCTACTTATTCAGTCTGTACTGTCTTTTGGTCTAAATAGATGGGGTTTGTTCAAAATTCAACTACATGATTCATTTTAGAAAGGACTCAAAGAAGTGACTGCACAAGAATACTGGAAAAAAGGTGGTGAGCTCTAGCATGGGAGACCTGATGGATAGCTGGAAAAAGTAAGCCTGAAAATAATCTTTTCAGCTGGCACAAAAAATACGTATTAATGATAATTCAATACATTTTTTGTTTCATGAGTTCTCAATTCAATAACACTCAAATTGATCAAACCCACAGCTTACAAATGAGGATCTATTTCTAATTATTACAAAGCTCCATACAATGCATGCGTTTTACAGACACTAAATCTTTAAAAAGTCCTTTTAGATAGGTGCACAGAAAAGGGAAAACAGAGACCAAGAACCAGATGTAACAAAGCACGTATGACACCTAAGCTGTAAATGTGTGCCTGAACACAACTAAGGAGCCACAGCTCAAGCTCCAGCACCACCAAGAAGCCACTTCCCATGACTTAATTCAGAAGCTCCCCAAAGTCCACCATCACCAAAACTTGCAGCTTGCCTTGGGGCTGCAGGTGCCTTCGGGGCCACCTCTGCTGTTCAAGACTCAGCTCACAACCATTTCCCAAAGCAGTGTGTTTCAGCCCAGATGTTTCAGTGCTGCTTTGCATGGCAAGCACTCTGCCCCCAGGGCAAAGCTCTGCAGCTCACCAGGGTTGGGGACTAGAGTCCCAGCCAGGTCCAAGAAGCCCTACATACCTTAAAAAAGCCACCCAGGAAATATCCCACGTGAGTTAAGCAAACCTCATGCAAGTGAGGAAAGCAGGCCAGCACCTCTCTGCACCTGTACAAACTGGGTACTGAACTGCAAAGCCAGGGCCCTCTTCAGTGGCTCAAGGTTTGGAACTTGGCAGTTTCTCCTAAATTCAGCCTCTGGCAACTTCAGTAGGCAAGAAAGACAGCAAATAGGCAGCTTCTGATTTCCGTTTTGATGGTGTGGCAGTTTTCACCCAGTGTCCATGCAAACCTCCACGCCCCCCCATTTCCCAGAGGGAAAGGGAAAAGGAGAAAAGGCAAAAAACAGCTGAGAGATAACAGCAAAACAAACTCAGAGAAGCTAAATACTTAAATTTATTACTAACAAGATAGGAACTAAAACTGAAAGCACTAAAACTAAAAAGTAAGAAATAAATCAGTCCCAAGAACATCCCTCTCCTCCCACTCCTCCCTTCATCCAGAAGTTCCAGGGAGCAGGGAACGGGAGTTTTGCAGGCGGTTGTTGTTGTTGCTGCCATTGCTCTTGTCCTGTGGGTCACTCCATGGGGTGCAGTCGGGTCTCTGCACCCCGATGGTCTCCGTGGGCTGCAGGGGGACAACCTGCTCCACCACGGTCTGCACCACAGGCTGCAGGGGGGCCACAGCTCTTAGTCTTTCCCCTGCTCCCGTGGGGTCCCTCCTACGGGAGATAGTCCTCGATAGACCTCTCCAACGTGAGTCCACCCCCTGGGCAACACTTCTACCAGAGGGGAAAAAACCTGCTCCAGGTGTGTCTCCTTCTCCAGGAGTCATGGCTGCAAGTCTCTTCCAGGATCTCGCTCCATCCTGGGCCTCCTGCAGGGCAACAGCTCCTTCAGGCATCCACCTGCTCCTCCAGGGGCTGCAGGGGGGGGGGTCTCTGCACCCCGAAAGATCTCCACGGGCTTCAGGGAGAGGGCGAGGGGAAATAGCTTTCAGTCCTTCCCCCCACCCTGCTCCAGCGTGGGGTCCCTCCTTCACCTCCTCCTGCTCTTCTGACCTTGGTCTCTGTGTTGTTATCTCATGGCTGGAATTTTTTCAACTGCGCAACACTCCTAATTCTTAAATATGTTATCACAGAGGTGTGACTGTGATTCTTAGTTGGCTCAACTCTGTCCACCAGCAGGAAGTCCCTCCTGGACCTGGCTGTCACTGGCTCCACAGGACAGGAGAAGCTTCTAGCAGCTTCTGATAGAAACCATCCTGGAAGCCGTCCTCTTCTACCAAAACTCAGCTACAGAAACCCATAACAGATGGGCACTGGATACCTCATTACCTGACAGGACCAGGTTTCATATGTTAAACATTTGAGAAATCACTATGGCAGTGACCATACCCCTGTGCGGATACAATAACTCATTTTAGCGGTGTTTTTGACTATAACATTTTTAATGTTCAAAGTAGCTCAAACACAATACTCGATACTGGTTATAGGCAAAAGAAGTAAAAATCTGTTCACATTAAATCCCTATCTACAGGCCAGACCCTGCAATTTCCAACTGATAATTGTCTCTACGTCCTTGCCAGCTCAAAAATGCAGCTGCAATGAGTATTACCAGACAAGCATCAGCTCTAAGTTACACCCATAGCAGTATCCCCCTTGTGCAGACTCAAAAGTACAAACTATTATGAAAAATATTCAATTGCAATAAAGATTATCTGTGAGTATAGGTTTCACTAGTGTTTTATTTTGTGTGACATGCAAAATCATTCTTTTGGCTTTAAGACAGAAGCAGATGCTAAGGGGTATTATATGCTGGGCCTATATAGGTCCATGGGGAAAGAGAAACCAATTCAAATTGTTTTCCAGCTCTCAGAAAGCAATAGGATCACATGACAAGCACTGCAGAAGCACTCTCTGCTAAAAATAGCAGCATTTTGGGAAGATATTTCAGTCCTGTCTTGAATTCATTAATTATTCACTTCATCTGCATTTTTTTTAGCATCATCATAAATTTCTATCTTTACAAGAACAGTACTTCCCCATGCCCTGAAGGAGAAATTTTAAAATAGCCTCTTTATCTAGCAGGTTTGATGGATCATGACAGTGCTGTGATACATGTAACTAGCAGACCTTCAATCAGGGGGTTTGCATTGCACTGCTCTCTGGATGAGTTAAAAGGATTTCAAGCTTAATTCAATTTTTATTTTACAAGCTTATCCTGTTTTTACTTACTATTCACTTACAACACAGCTACATCTCTTTTGCCCTTCAAAAAATTGCAAAAATTCATGTATAAACAGTAGGCAAATACTTCATCATGAACTTGACAGAGCAGTCAGGATGAAGGATAAGATATGTAGAGACACTAGCAATCATCCTTTCAGAGAAGTGAAGTAATTTCTTTATAAATTCATCAAACCTTCTCCTTCTAGGACACCTAGAAAGTCTGGCTGTAGACAGAAATCACTGGAGTAAATCAGTGTCAGTGAGTTTGGATCAGGTCCCATAAGTATATGACACTAAAACCCCATAATATCCTTCCTCCCATGCCCTGGGAGGTCCTTATGATAATCTAGTACCAAGAGAGACAGAAAATAACATCCACCAGAACTGCCTATGTAGAATCACAGGAAGGTTAGAAAAGACCTTTAAGATCATTGAATCCAACCATTAACCTCACACTGCCAAGTCCAACACTAAGCCATGTACTACCACTACCCTGTGTAACATTACTAGCTTACACTCATGTTTTAAGCATGCATGCCATTATTCAAGCCAGAAATGAGCATAACACAGGGGTGAGGGTGATCCATCCTGCCAACAACACCCTAGGATGGGAAAGTCTTGCTGAAAGCCAACTCTCCCAGTACGGGAAAGATATGGTGTTACCTGATCACAAGGGTTTGCATTTCTGCTTCTGGCTGTGACTTTTAGAAAGTGGCTCTACGCACAATTGAAAGCAAGATTTAGCCCTAGAATACTGCAATTTTTGCATACTTTTATTCTAGCAACTGACTACCCTATCCATTTTCCGGAGCAAATATTTTTTTGCACCATACTTAAAGCTGCTAGACATCTTTGTCGAAAGCTGACACAAATACCAAACATACCCAACTGGAACAGCTATGGAAAGTAACCTGCATTCCTGTGAAAGGGGAGGCTGCCTGCCTTGCTCAAATAATTTAGTTCAGGGTCAAATAAGGAGGTGACCTCAAAATTATATCAATCAGATGTTGCACCACATTCCACATGTTTTCTGTGAGGACTGTTCATAGCGTATTCAACTACAAAGTAATCGATTTTCATTTCACTACATTTCCACTCTTCACCTGTTCATCTTTTTAATCTGTTATTTAACTCAGAATGTTCAAATAATTGAATTGTACAGAGATGCACATATCTCAAGGACAAACCCTCAAGACAGATTTAATTCAGAAGCCTGCTAATACCTGGTCAGCGTTAGCAAGCCTTTTCCTTTCCTACATTCTCTACCATCTAAAAAGGGAGAAAAATAACAATGTTATCCAATTTCCAGGCAGATCAATTAAAGGCGAGATTATAAATTAATAAAGTACATTGTTACAGCCATCACCATGAAAGTTTTGCTAGTTTGTTTAAAAATATATATCCCAGTGGAGTAGTTAAATCTAAATAAGAGGAAATATGCAAAACACATATACACTGCTTAGAGAATGGTTTCATGACTCCAAAGAACATAAGACATTTATGCTGTGTAGTAGCTGAAAGAAATGTAAAAGGTCATATGCAAAACATTTCAATATTCTTTCTTTCTTTTAAATACCTCTATGGTGATAAAACTCCAATTAATTTTGTAATCTGACAAAAACACCTCTTTAGACCACCATTCCTAAAATCCCAATACCTTTCATATCTAGGAAACTATTCTGTTCCATGCCAAGTATTACTTTTACTTTTGCAAACTGCTACACTGATTCCTAAGAGACAAGAAAGCACCTAATCCAGAACTCCAAACAACTATTAACAAGAAATATATCTGATGTAGTCAGCACTTCCTCTATACCTGCTGCACATTATCGCCATGTTAATCCATTCTGTCTTAATAAAATAATGCCTAAGTACATAATCTCCTAAATAATTTCATGTAAATCTCTCAATATTGCTACATGGCATTAATAAAAACTGCATATGTATTGAAGAGAAACAACAAAAAACCCCTGTTCTCTCTTGAAGTGGTTTGCTCTGCTGTTCTGCCTACCAACACACACATTTTACATGCCTTTGGCCCTTCCCATGCTGTACTGCAAACAGCCTCTAGAACATACTATGTTCAGCTAATAATTAACACTCATCCAGAGCTGTCATAAATAAAGGTCTAGTTTAGCATTTGCTGTGGTATTGTCTGAACTCCAATGCTAAGCCTGTTAGCTTCTGGCTGGGTGAACAAACTCCAGCCACAATGAGAAGCCAAATATCGGCATCCAAGTAGCTGCACTTTCTTTTCCAAATTAGACCAGAGTGCAAGGCAAGCCCTGCACACTGACTTTGTGAGTGGGACAAAGATTTCTTTGATGAGTTTCTCCAAGCAGTGTTTTTTTCAGAATGCTTTGTTTGATAATTTGACAGAACATGAAGAAAAAAGAAAAGGGAAAAAAATATGGGAAAAAAAAGAAATCTGTCAAAGGGACTAGCTGACTGGCTTTTTGTGTTTGTGTCAGTATTTCTCCACAAGCCTTTCAGACAGGAAAAGGTGCAGGGCCAGAGGAGAGACAGAGTGAATAGTCAGGCACCCATGCTGCCACTCAAACACATTTCATACTTGACAGCACTTATAATAAGATGAGGGAAACCAGGTAAGGTGTCCTGGCAAAACCACAGTTAGGCAATTTCATTCACCCGACTTGAGCTCACATTGTACCTTCACAGAGATGGAAATATTCATTTTCCATTCTTCTCCTGAGGCACTTAATTTGTATAAAGTTTCTTTAATACATAAATTCTCACTTACAAAATAAAAAAAATAAGTGTGACTGTTCTGTGCTGCTGCCATGGAGCAGTTATGACAGTGCTTAAAGATAAATATCTTTCATACAAAAAACTCCCAAGATCCATCACAACTGGTCCCCTTCGGATTGTGATTGCCAAAAGCCACAATATCTACACAGATACAGACACTGAGGTGCTTCCACATCCTGATGCAGGGAACAGAAAGGCAGAGCTTCCTGAACAAAGCAAGGAGACTACAGTATCAACAGTAAAATCCCAGGAGACTCTTAGTGCAGGAGAGATTCTGTTACTTCACCCCTTTGCCCTACTGCCCCTCTTCTCCCACTCCCTTGCTCTCTGCACTAGCATGGACCTTCTCTAGAGGAACTGGACCAGGATACACTCTCCTAGGGCTGTTTATGGAGATCTTCTGATCTCAGCTAAAGGAGGACAAGATGCCAATTAGGCATCCATTCATTTTTGCCACTGCCAACTCCTCAGCTCTTGGTTTTACTGATGTCCTTTGAGATTTCAAGTTTGCAGCATCCGTCAAGCTTTAAGTATGCCCTCCCCGGACATGAAATCATTATAGGATGAAAACCCCACTGTGCCTGAGCTCACACCTGCCAGCATAGGTTGCCCATCAGCAGCCCTGCTCCTGTCCATAAAGACTTGATTTAGATCTGCCCAGTCAAGTGCATGAGATGAAAACCCATTTTCAGTTGAATACCCAGGGGCTGCTCATGATGCTGTTGGAAGTCATGACAAAACTCCGGAGACATATCTTGGGCCACATAAGCTGTCACAGTGTCATTTCTCTGGAAGCTGATGAGCTTCCTTCTCCACAACACAACAGAGCAGGACCAAGACAAAGTCAACTCTCACAGAACAAAACAAACAAGCAGGTGTGTTCCCCTCCCTTCTATGCCAGCAGGACTGGGCCCATGCTGTGCCATTTACTAGTCACACTTCTGACCCCTATTTTATTTTTGGTTTCCCTGGCACAACCACGAAGTGCAGTCATCAGTGTTATCTAAGCATCTAATTCATAACGCTTGGCTGAATCCTTCCAAGAATCAGAAAGCAATCTGATATGGAGGCCAGAGCCAATTTTTAAAGAAGATGAGGGAAGTGTTCCTGCCAGCTTAAATGGAACATGGATCAGGCTTGCATTGATAAAAAGGCAACAAATATTTTAAGACACTAAAAGAACCATTTCAGGCATGCTCAGATTTACTGAAAGCTGTAACTTGACCTACCCCAGCTCCCCACTCCACAAATTCTCTTCTATCAAAAGACAACAGATATGTCAAACTAGGTCTGCTATCCTACAGCTACTCACACACTCTTGAGCTTGAATACTAGTTAAGCTTTTAACTGGAGATTTTTTAATAAAACATGCTTTCCTTAAATCCAGCTAAGATGGAGCATAGCATCAGAGTGTTTTGTCAGTGTTTCTTACTTTGTTTTGCGGTTCTCTAAGCACAGAACACAGGCTTAAAGAAAAGATGGCTCCCTTTCAGCAGAAAGTTGAAAAACTTTTTCTGCAGAAGCAGAAAAACTCACATGATGAAAGACATTATAAAGTGGAGGATAAAAGGCACCTAATCTGCATAAATCTCTACATTCAGTACCCCTCAAACTGGATTTATCCATCGTAAGAGAAGCATTTCATCTCTCAGCTACAAAGTGTAACCATAAAAATAGCAGAATGCTCAGGGCCTCTCATGAAACATTTTGTCACAGGGACCAAATAATTATTATATATATATATGTAGTGATATAGATGTACACTACAAAAGTATTTCATGTTTTATTCTTTCAGCAAGATGATTTAGTCAAGGACTGGTGAGCAAAAGCCTGTCTCTGTATTTTGCTATTAATTTTATGCAAAGCTACATGCTAGGTACTAACTCAGAGGACATTACTGACCACATTGTAATCTGGATGGCAATCAGCAAACACACACAGTATCTCAGGCTATCATATTTTGGAAAGACCCACTCAATGAAATGCTACATACCCACTGGTGTCTTGGAAACCAACAAACTTGCCAGAGAAATTTTAAAATCTACAGTGCTTTGGTGGGCACTACAGTGAAGGGGCTGGTATTCTATAGCTTTACTTGGCAGGACTCAATTGCATATTCAGTTTAAACTGTTTTAAAATGAAGCTTTTTAATTTCCCACCTTTTTCAGACAGGAAGAAAATTCAGCATTTCAAAAACCTGCTGCTGGAGAAAAGATGTCACGTTTCCCCTTTCAGACAGCAGTGCTCATCTGTTGGCAAACACTTCTCACGAAAGATCTCTCCAGAGATGACTCTTCAGACAATTCCCCTATTCCTTTTCCCAGAGGCAATTCCACCACAAAGTCATGGATTCAGGCACACAATTTTTAGTATTCACTTTCTGAGTAGAACAAAAAGTATTTCCTTAATATTTCTCAGAAAATCCACACATCTTCAGTGTTGCTATGCCCTGCCCTTGGGAAATGCTGGAGGAAGTCAGGTGGCTCTGCTCCTCCATGAGACCCCTACTCCTCACACACATGTATACACCAGTGAACCTGTCTTTCAATGGGTCAAACTTCAGTCATGCAGTTAATTTCAGTTTTGATGAAAGAAGTTGTCATTCTGTCCAAAAAAAAATCCCAAAACATATATAATAGCAACTTGAACAGAACTGGTGACTGAAGAGCACAAAGACCAGGCTGTTGGTCTCCTGGCTACCTGTAACACATGACTCTTCCAGAGAATTCAGGTTTCTAGAGTATAAAGAAACAAAAACTTGGTTGGTTTGTTTGTTTGTTTAAAGTTCACAACAATTTTATATTCTACAGTAACTCAAAAGATTTTTCTGAAGTCTTCCTAGATAAGTTCCCTTTCTGAGTCTGATTATACACTAAATGCTGTCCTAACAAAGGCATCAGAAGGCCAAAATCTCTCTGCAAGAGTACATATGTTTAAAGACTGTCTTGAGATTGTAGACTCTCACAGGGAGGAACCTTGTCTAGATTTATGTTTTTTAAATGATGAATACAATAAAGTTCTTATCTTGATTGGAATCTGCCGACACAACCATAAAATTAACTGATGGGTTTCCAGGAGCAGGGTCAATCCTGATTCCACTGAGGTCAATGGTATTTCAACCATAACAGAATCAAGACAAAATTTCTCCTGAGTCACAGTTTCTCTATAACTGTGTTAATCTTGAAGAGCCAAGTTTAGCAGATTAGAGATGCTCAGCCTGGGCCAGACCTCAAAATTATGCAGCATCCACACCTGAAGACAAGTTTTACCTCAGCAGCAGTCTGTGGTACACAAATATAAAACCTTATCTGCAAATCAAAAGTAGCAGCAGAGGCCTACCTTTATAAAGGGAATGAAAAGGAAATAAAAGGGTTTTATAAAAGGGAAATATGGATTTGCACTGTAACAAGCTTTATTTCTTAAGCTTTTTGAATGCAACACGAATGAATTGCATTACTGCACATCACCAACTCAGCCTGAGCACATTCAAAACCCAAAGCAAATCTCAAACCAGACAAAATCCCTAATGAAGTCCCCACAGGGCAGACTGTCTCCTCTGCCTCTGAAAATGATGAATGACAAAGTGGGAGAGAGTTCACATCTCCCTGGCTCCTGAATCAGAAAGAGCACATCAGATCTTTATCTTATGCAGTGAATAATCCCCAAGCACATCTCAGTGTGCCACTGCTGCTGATGCTTTTTTAGCAGGTCACTTTAACATAGTATTCTCAGATCAGCCAGACACTGAACCTCTTCACACCTCGAGATAGTCAACACAGCTAGCTCCAGAAATGTTCAGGCCTGCAGTGACTGGGAGCTACACAACTGCAAAGAACCTGAAGACGTCCTGCTCTTGCTTGCTGGGTATGATTTGGATTTGTGATGCAGTTATGCCACTTTAACGGCTACCTGATGCCAAAAGCACAGTGCTCAACCCGTCTCCCATCCCACACTGCACCTGATTCCCCTTATCCAAATGGGCTGTAAGCCAGTTTCAAGAAGCTAAATCAGCAGAGAAGCAATCCTGGAAGAAAAAACAAAAAAAAAAAAAAAAAAAAAAGCAGGCATGCTTTCTTCTGCAGTTTTAGATGCCTAAACTGACTTCTTGACATGTCAGATGAGTGCCAATGTTGGAACAAGGAAGAAAGAAGAAGCACGCAGTAGAAAGCAGAGAACCAGAACTGCCCTTTCCGGAGTTTTCTGCAAGGTGTTAGGTCACATTGCATGCCTTCTCCCGTTGTCCTAAGAACACAATATTCTAAACATCATTAGTCAGGGGAAAGCAAATCCTTAAACTGGGGCTTAAGTAGGATCTTGCTTTATTAAAGCTTATTTTTATATTTATACACACACGTATAATACATAATTTCTGTAGAAGATACTCTAATACTTTCCTGTCCCAGGCATGTAGTGAGAATCCAAGATCAGCAGAGAATGCAGACCAAGGTAAGGAGATCACTGAGGGCCTTCTCACATACAAAATTATCTTCAGACCTAGCAAGCATCTGAAATAAAGTCAAAGAGCTGAGAAGTGTAGTATCTGTCTCATAGACACTATTAGTAGGTGTCCCTCTTTGGTGAAAGCTCTTAGAGTCTCAAATTCTGCTTTAAAAATACTGAAACCACATTTCAAAAAGAACTCCAATAGCTGCAGTTTCTCACAGAGCTTTCTCCCTGTGTCAAGGGAACTGAACTACCAGTTCTTCCTAAAGCAGTACCCACATGTCAAAAGACCTTTCTTTTCTTTGTTGAGTGGGTTGCAGTTTCTGCTCTCATCCCCAGTGCTGGTACCTGGGGGGAATACCATTTAACAGTATCCAGCTTCCAGAAAAGCTGCCCATCCAAATTCCAAAAGAGGCTATCTGCAAAGGTGAGGTAGATGACGTAGCCCAAGTTTCAGGGCTTTACTCAGATTTATGCCTTCACAAAGGAAGTGTCTACAATCATAAAGCTGTTTCCTACTGTACAGTATAGAAAAAGCAATTATGCTTCATCTCCCAGCTCCCTCCAAAAATCCATCTGACCAGCTCAAAATCTCACTTCCTCACAACCTGAAACATCACCATTATACAGCCTAAGCTTTCTTGTGACCCATCCAAACCAATACATCCTTGTACTTTTTTTTCCTCCCTGGTGTTAAACCTCAATTTATTTACAGAGAGCAAGGGCATACCATCTCAGTTTTCATTCTGTGGGCTAAGTAAGCCACAATCTTTAAACTCTATCATTCAATAGCCTTTTCATCTCTCTGATCATCCAAGTAAGCCCTTTCTGCACCTGTTTTGGATTCAATTTGTCTCCTTTAACACAAGTGACCAACTGCATTATGCATTTAGACTGGATACTCCAGGTGCTGCATGCAGTGGCACTGACAGAGCTCTCCCTGAGCCTCACAGGTAAACATTTTAGGCACTTTAGGTCACCAAGGCTCTTCTGTGAGGGTGCCTCCTGTGCTGGAAATACTCCTCAGCTTTACAATAATTTCAGTAACACACCACTACCTTTTCATGACAAGATGTTTAATGTCCCTAATAAAAACAGGGAATAAAATCAGTCCAAGGACCAATCCATAAAAAACTACACTAATGCTTCACTCCAGTCTAATACCTTTCGGCACTCCCCATTGCTGTCTTTTCTTCTGAGTGTTCACCATCTATCACACAAGTCTTCTACTAACACTTATTTTACCCACTGTAACAAATGCTCTCTTCTGTGGGTCATACCTAACAGAGCCCTGCAGATTAGCACAATTATCCATTACTAGAAAAAGAAATTCATACAAAAAATAAAATACTAGGCTTGCCTGACACTATTTATCCCGCTTCTGTACACTCATTTGGCACATATTTCCAGGTCCTCCTTTACTCTTTCATTTAAAAGCATATTCTTATGCCTTGCACACAACCCAAGTCAGACTGACACACCTCCAGCCAAATGCAAACAATGCAGCCAGACGTATACACACACTCCAGGATGGAAAACACCTGCATTGCCTCGCAGAGAAGCAAACACTCCCTTGCCCAGGCTTTCTCCCACCTTTGTGCTATACCACTGGTGATCTGGGAGGCAACCACTGTGGCTGAAGTCCTTCTGCTTGGCCAGATTTGTTTTCCAGTTTCCTGCTTCAATTCCCCAGGTAGCAAAGAAACCCTCGTGCCAGGAAACAGAGAGGATGGCTGGTTAGAGGAAAGCAGCTTCTTCTTTTAGCACTGGTGTTGGCTACCACTGCTCCCTTTGTTCATCCCTCAACAAGGAATTCCCCAGAGTCATGTTACCACCCCAAGATGTGTATCAGAAATAAGACTAGTCCAGTTAGCATCCACATTCAGACTGTATTCCACTTACACTCCCACCTGAGTACACCATGTTGAAGAAGATTCTTGTTCCCTTTTCATTTCTGTATCTTAAAATGCTTTTACTTTATATTTTAGTATACATTTCAGGGCCTACATCAGCTTTATTGCATCAATTTCCAGTTTACCCCCATGCTTCTAATATATATGCTTTTCTAGAAACCTGCCCTTCTCACATACCTTGCAGACCCCCTGCCAAGTACTCACAGTCTTTTAGCCTCCAAATCCTTGGTTGCAGTTTCACCCTTTCTGGGATACCATTTCTACAGTATTTTTGCACCTCTGAAAAAAAGTTCCAAGTTCCCTTTGTATTCAGAGCCATAACCACCTTTTTGAACTGGGTCTCTCCAGACCTCAAAGTTTGCCCGTCAAAGTAGCTACAGGCCTGTTCCTTGCAGTCTCCTGCTTAAAGCAGGTTTACTCAGGAAGATGCGAGTCACTGTTGCAGCTAAAAGACACCATCAGATCTTTGATCACAAGAGTGCCAGGTTTTCCTGAGGAGTGCTACTCATGTAAAAACATACAGCAACCCAGCTGTCACAGGAAATGCCCATAGGAACTGCCCTCTGCCTCTCCATCATTTATACCATTTATCAAAAGGTACTTTATTATTGTAAATAATAACAATAACACAAGCAGAAGGGCACTAAACTTGGTGCTGCAGCCATTATCCCTCCTGGGATCTGACCACTCTCAGCTTAGAAGTCTGTGTCTTCACTTAAGAAAATTGCATTTAATTCTCCTTCCAAAAATTGCACACTGCAGCTGTCCTGTTTCCAGGCTCACCTCAGCCAGGGAACCTGTGCATACACTGATGAACAGATAATCCAGATTTTTTTTTTTTAATTTATTTATATATCTCCAAATCTGAAGCATATGGAAAAGCTTTAGGTCAGAGGTGTTTAACACTAAAAAAATTGTGATGATATTGCAGGGTAGTTTATCTGTACAATTCTTAGATACCCGATTATATCCTTGGCCCAAATGCTGTTCCAAACATGCCCTTTCAACCTGTTTTTTTCCCTGAATGTTGTTTCCGTGCACCTTGACCTACCATTTGAAGGGCTGAACAATTCCCTTTCCTTATTTGCATGTGAACACAAACGATATTTTTAGAATGCAGCCAAACAAATCCATGCCTACATCAAGCAATTTTCAGTAAACTATGACAAATTGTCCCTTTTTTGTCAAAAAATATTCTGTTCACCCATCTTTGTAGCTGCATAGCCTTCCAGGACTCTGGGGACCCAAACAAAAGCAAAAAGCACTGCAGGTGCAGCGCTGCTGGGACAATAAAAAGGCATATTGTCACCTCCCTGCACACTTACTGCGAAAACATGTTTCTTCAAGGAAGATTCTCCCTCTCTCTCTCTCCTCCTCCACCCTCTTCGTAGTGTTTTAGGAGCACAAGGCAAGTTTAGTGTCCCAAAGCAAGCTTTCAGTTAATTTTCTGAAGGACAGCAATTTATTACCCTGTTAAAACCATTCCTAAGTATCACCTTGCAGCACATGCCCTGTAAGTCTGAAACCCAAAAGCATGGAGTTCCCTTCCCTGGCTCCCAATCTGGGCTCTTCAGATCTATCCCAGCTGCAATTTAGGTACATGAAGCTACTCTCTTTACTCTCCCATGACCTCTCCTCCTTCCATGCACTCCTAGCCCTTTTCCCCTTCCCCAAAACTCCACCACTTCCACTCCTTGCCTTCCTCCTTCCCCCTGCACAACTTCTCTGGTAGCTGATCCAGACCTTCCAACTACCAATATTCCTCCTGACCATCCAACCCAAGCTGTCTTTGGCCACCTGTCAAGGACACAAGAAGCAATGGAGGCATCAGCATTTCATAGAATGGTTTGGGTTGAAAGGGACCTTTAAAGCTCATTTAGTCCACCCCCTTGCAATGAGCAAGGGTATCTTCAACTACATCAGGTTGCTCAGAGCCCCATCCAACCTGATTTTGAATGCTTCTAGCAACGGGACATCTACAAGGTCTCTTGGCAACCTATTCCACTCTCTCACCACCCCCATCATAAAACCATTTTTTTTTCTTTTATCTAGTCTGAGAAAAGGAGTGGGGCAGGTCCATGTCCATGGGAGATGAATGGAGCAGAGATACCAGCTGTGGGATGTAGCACAGCTCTCTACTGCAGAATTGCCCATAACAACCAGGGCAGCTCAGGCGAGGGTTTTCCACGTCCTGCTGTGCTTGAGGTAGCACAGGACCTCAGGACTGCCTGAGAGGACAGACTGCAGTGGGAACAATGGGCATCCCCTGGTGAGCATACACATCACTCCCTGCCACACGGGTGCCCACTTTTAATATTCCCGAAGGCAGCATGACAATGGGGACAGTCCATGAAAGCATGAAAGTCTTGGGATTGATCAGAAAGACCTTCCTCACTCCATGGCACAGCCCTGAGGAGCACAGCTAACACACATTTGCTGATGATTTTGCCAGAGATATTGGCAAGAGCTGTTTGGCACTTGAGAAGGAAAAGATCCTCGTGTCTCCTCTTAACACCCTTTGGGTCCTATCTGTAGTTTGCATTTTTCCTCTTTTCCAGTGACAAGCTCAGTAGCTGTTGTAAAACATGATGAGTCATAGTTGCAGGCTGCAAAGGAAAGGCGAGGTAAATGGAGAGAGCAGGGACAGACAAGACGGAAACCTGCTGTCACTAATCAGCCTCCAAGTCACTGCTAGGTAGCTACCACCTGCTTCTCTGCAGTACCACATACATATATCTTCAGCTTGCCCTGGTTAAATCCACGGCATGAGAAGGAACTTGAGAGCAACCACACTATGTTCCACGTGTCTGCCTGAGAGCAGCATGAGAGTCACTGTGCCCTTCTGACCACAATACGCAGTAGGAACTGCCCACTGTAATGGTGGGAAGCTGGGAAGAGTTTGTCAGGCAGCTAATCTAGAAGGAAAGCAGCACTTTCAGAAGGCCAAGAGGAACATGTCTGGATGAAGATATGCTGAAACTGCCCTTACTGTTTTCTTTCATGAAAACTGGCAGCGATCACCCACCCTGGCCACTCTGCTTCACCATATGTCCCATCTCCAGTGGCACCACAAATATGCTGGGAAAAATCTTCCTGTGACAAATGTTTCAAACATAGAAAGATAGAAGCCTTTTAGGTCACTGATTTGATTCACACCTAATATATTTTTCATGTAGTAATTTGAATATAAATAGAATAGTGTCACAGAGGACATCTATTCTAATAGTGTGAAGTACTGAATGTGTCACAAGTTGTGGCTCTAAGCACCTACTTAGATCTACTTCCTAGGCTGCTATTCACTTTTGTGCGGGAAATAGTTTTCCCACCTTAGGAAACACATTCAGTGTTATAAGTGTACCTGCTCCCTGACAAAGCTCCTGCTTTTTACAGCCCTTAGAAAAGAAACCAAGACAGAGGGATCCAGCTCCCAGCACTGGGACAATTTACTGGTGCTACAGAATAGTCTCACTCAAGTGACTGCTCTGCTTAGTGCAGGTGAAAAACTGAATTAAGTTTTTTGCAGTCTATCATGTATCAGTCTCAAAACTAAATCTCACTTAAACTAATCTTCTACTTCACCAGAGAGATAATCATTTGCTGGATTATGCCTGGCTTCTGGTTCAAGCTTCAACATTTATTCCCTCAGAGAACTTATTTCAAATAATTGGATTTTTTTCCAAAAGCAAAACATTGTCACTTAAAAATGTCCAGCCAATACTACACAAAAATCTGCTCTGTGGCCTGCTTATCTCAGTGTTTCTAAGAGAGCTGACAGTTGCTGAAATATAGGCACTAGGATTGCTAGTGTTGACAAGGCTTTAAAGCATCATCACACTGAGTAGCCATTAGAGGTTATATTTCACTGGAAGTAATGTAATTCAATTACCATCACTCCTTAGCATGTTCCATCTCTGGAGGCTGACAATAAGCCATATCATCCATCAGATTTTAACCTGAACTTTGCATTCTAGCCTCACAGATTGCCAGTTCTCCATTACGAACAGCTTCATATTTTTAGTGTCATTTCTTAGGGAAAAGAGGTTATCCAATTATATTGTACATCCATCTGCCTGTCTATCTCTCCTTCCTTGGCTTCTCTAACACTTTCAATCAGGAGGCAAAGGTCTTCAGGAAAATTAAGTTCCTATCAGTTTTGCAACTAATCAGAGCCAGGGTAAAGAAGAGAAATCATTTGCACGTCCCACTTGGGAGTGGTGAGCTATGTAATCCCTGCAAACTGACAATCCAGTGAGCATGGACAGCTAATACTGTCTCTTTCTCCATACAAGAAACACAACAGGCTGAGGAATCTGTGCTACTGTAAGGACAGAAGGTCAGAGAGAACCATGTCTTATCCTGTGAGACACAAACCCCTAGGAGAGCAGGCTCCTTTAGAAATGTTGCTCATGGAACAACTATTTTATAAACACAGTCAGTTTAGTGATTTACAAAGCATTTCTTGTTCATATTTTTCAGCAAAGAATGTTTTGAGTAATTCACTCAGACAGTCAAACATATTGCAAATATAAAATACAAATTGCACAGAAAAGTAATGCAACATTTGTTTTCCCAAGTCTACATATTTAAACTCTATCAATAAGCACATTTTCTTTCTCAGAATATCTGAAATGCAGCATAACTGATTCACTATGTTTGTATGTTTAAATGATTATTCTTACTGATTATTGACACTACTGATTCACATTACTGTTGTTCTGCCTTTTTGCTGCATAACTGAACCATAAGAGAACTCATGAATTTGCTGGTTCCTTATCACATTAATCAACTGCACAAAGATTGTGGCTTACGACAACTTATTCCTCAAAGGCAAATTGTTTACATTTGTCATTGCATCCATTCCGTTTTTCACTCCCTCTCCCTCCTTCCAAGCTTTACCTCTTCTATATTGCCATTTATGCTAAATCCCTTTTCTTTGGCCTTTCCCACTCACTGGCTCTCCACATCTCTGCATCTCTCCTCCTCTCATGCCCACATATCCTCCATCCCAGTCTTGCCCCTCATTCTGCTCTTTTTCTGCCTCCCATATACAGCGTCATTATCTGTATTTTCTGGCTTACTTCTCTAGCCTGCTCTTTGCTCAGAACACAGTCCCCTTCCCCTCTCCCACACAAAATTTTACTAGAAAGAGATCAGTGAACCTGGACACCCTGCTGGATTTTCCTGGTTTTGCTTTTTTTATAGTCCTCCATGGATCATATTTATGTAAGCTGGACTTCCCTCTTACTCCTTCTATTTTACCTGCCCACTCACCACCAAACTCTCATGTTTCCTCCCACTCTCACTGCAGCCCCCACCTTCTCCAAGTTAGTGCTACTCCCCTGTGACACAGGTATCCTCAGCTACATCCAAAACCATTCACCTTAGCCTCTTTTTGAGTGTTACTCTGCAATATTTACACTATCAATAGACCACTATCACTTTCTCCTGTGCTTCTAATGACCCTCTGTGAACGCACAGGTTCCTTCACTTTACACATTTGCTTACCCTTCCATTCTGCCGTACTCTTCCTCCAATATACCTGCTCCACTAGTCCTTGTAAACTTTGGAGGTTGATATTTCACTCCTAGAAGAGGTTGCTTTGTACCATTTGGGGAGTTACCTGCTTTATCTCATATTCTCTCTGCCCATGATCTACCCAGGGTGTGAACTTCAGTGTACATCTAATGTCTCAAGTATCCCAGGATAAGGGTCACGTCATACACACACACACACACACAATCTCTCTCCTCTGCTGTAAGGCAGCCCATATTGCTGAGAACAGTCACCCATGAGTTGTAGGAAGACTGGCAAACTCCCACATTTGAAATACCAAGTTTTACTCCTTCATACCATACTCCTGCTGCCATCCCTTAGAGAGCACAGAAGAACTTTCAGGACAAGACCACCAAGCCTTTCGCTTGCATTCCTATACTTTTTATAACTTTTGTCACACTCCTCTTTCTCATTTTCTCATCCACATATGCCACCCTTTCTCTCACACTCTACCTTATTTTGTCAATTCTAGAAAGCTCTCTGCCTACACACAAAAGGAAGCCACTACATCTTGGTTTAGGTCTCTACTGAAAGGACACATTCACCAATCTTACAGTACATCCTTTGGTCTTCAATGACCAGCTCTGGTCATCAGTCTCTATTGCTTGTATCTAAATTGTAATTCATCTGCATTATTACTTTTTCCTGATTTTGTCACGTTTTCCCTCTCCCATATTCATTACAGCACCCAAAGTTCTTGTTTCAAATTAGACTACAATATATCTAGAGTAGAAACAGTGCTCATACACCTAGTGCACCAGGAGCTTGGAGAAGCTATCAAGTGTTTCCCCCACAGAATGTAAGGATCATGACTGCCCAAGGCTAGTGGGAACTTACCGAGCCGTACAGTTCCCCTTTCTCATTCATTCCAAGGTAAAGTCCACTGTCGACTCCTCGGATGCTGACCAAGCCCACTGCTATACTGATAAATTCCAGTATACCTATAAAATGGAAGAAAAAACAAACAATGTACGTATTGTTTCCACTGATTTTTATTTTTTTTTCAGAATTGACTGATCCCTGAGTGTCAAGCAGCAATTTTCAAAGCTGTTTTCCCATTTTCTGCATTGTATTGAGGACGATGAGAAACAAATACAATACTTATAGCCCTCTGAGTTCCTGTTAGAATGATACATTGCAGACAGCAGTAATGTGTCAAATGAAAAGATTACTCTCAATTTTTCTCATAATTTCCAAACACAGATCTTAAGCTCAGTTATACTCTGATTTGCATAATGGATAATACATTCAGAGGAAAAAAAAATTTTAGATTGCCAAAATTAGTTGAGTGAGGAACCTATGAAATCTGTGAGATAAAACAATGTTATACATTGAACCAAAAGATCTACTTCAGGCATCAACGTACCAGGAAACAGGGAAAGATTTACTCACAGTATGATCTTCCAGAGGCTTGAGAAATGAAAATCCTTAGTATAGTCCAGTTTCATGAATTTCTGTTTAGATAGTAACCACTCTCTCTGTTATTATTTATTCATCTCAAATTCAAAAACTAAAATATCCTAAACCTAAGTCATGGTGTATACATGATTAAGTCCTTCCATGCACATAACAGCAAGCTGACACTGACTTTTATGCACTTAGAAATAATATTTTGCCAAGAAGCATTGCTACTGAAAAGCTCACAGGTTCAGCATTCACGTGCACTGGCACAGCATTGGCCCATCTGGATCTGAGGGTTTGGGGATTTTTTTTTTTTTAGCAGCCATCCCTGCAAATTGCTTACCTCTTTAATGAGGATGCTACCAGCCAAACCTTACATAAACCTAGAAACCTTGTGTAAAAAATGGAAATTACTTTCTATTTGGGAGTGCTCATCTAAGACTGTAATGATCTCACAGGAGTTATCCAGCACATTCAGAAGCACACTGTTCTGTCATGCTACTTTCTGAGTCACAAAATAAAGCACAGAGTAGCATATTCAATAGATTTTGTGAATTTTCATGCCTAAGCACACCATGTAACTATTTTTAAAGCTTATTGGAAACTATATGTACATGAAATAATAAAATAACAGTAAAGTATGTGTTGAGCCTCATGTGGCCAATAAAAAAGCACTTTCACAGATTTTTTTTTAACAATTAATTTGGCATCTCCCACAAAATAGTTGCACCCTAATCAATAACAGCCATGAATCACATAAATCTAACATGGCACAAGTTGAAGCCAATAGGGAAAATTTATAGCCAAGCTAATGTAAAGATGAAAAGCATTCCCTGTAAGGGACTATTGATCATTACCTTATATATTATTCAGTACTACAAACACCATAGTCTTATTGTTTTGATAATCCTGTCTTAAGGCCTGGGCATCTTAAATTATTCTCTACATATGCACAAATAAAAAATACTGGAGAAAAATATTTACTAATTATGGATTTTTTTAAGCAATATAAAGTGGCAGCATGCTGTTTATCTGGTATATGTACTATCTCAGATACAATCAACCCATTGAAATAATTTAAACATTCCCATTACATCTGGACACGTAATACTTCCATAATACTTCTTACTAAGGCTTTTTCTGTAAAGCTTTTACCAAAATATCATATTACTTGATACATATTACCAAGCAATTTTAACTGAGGTTAAACCCTACATTAAGTGTGTAGTATACAATACTATAGTTAAGTTAGTGAGTCTGGTATCTTTTACATCACCCTAAATGTAGTCTTTAATTGATGTCCTTATTTCAAACATTTGGGTGCATGCTGCTTAATCCATAAACATAACAAAAAAGCACTGTCACATCTTATTATAAGTGCAGAAGATGAAGTTAAGGTACTTGGCAAAGAGCATCCACATATTTGAGGTCAGCACAGAGATTTCTTAATTTTAAATATTCAGAAGCCTATTCCCAGCAAGTTTAATGTGTAATACTAAGTCCTTCAAGAGATTATCTGGGGCTAAGCATACAGTCTTACAGAAGCCTTGTCAGTTAAAGGATTTCATGATTTGTGCCTACAGTTTGGTGAATATTTTTATGGTATAGTTTCTATAATATACAGATAGGACCTGAACCAGATATTAAAAATAGATAATCCTCTTCAAAATGAGGCTGGATCAAATGAAAATCAGGACAGCTCCAAACTTCAAAAGCTAGGGCCCTATTTATAGCTAAAATGGGGAAGGGTAGTGAGGAAGTAACTGCCTCAGTACACAGGGTACTGATGTTTTCTCACCAGACACTGAGCATTTTCTTTAATGAAACATTTCAATGCAGACACCTATTCCTTCATAAGGAGGTTAGGAATAAAGTTTTGGGGAATTATTTATTCCTTACATGTCCACATCAGCCCTTCATGCAATTTCTTCTACATGATCCAGTTTTGACCATGCTGAATGGAAGCAGGACAGAAGCCTGACTTAAAGGCTGGTTCTGCATTTCTGTCCAGCCTCACAGGTGAGAGAAGGTGGATCGTTCACAAATGTAAAATTTTAACTTCCATCCAGCTTAGCTCTGAAGAACAGGCCTACAGAAGCATTTCCCCTGGCTTTTAAGCAATGAACATATCTGCAACTATACCAATGTTTTTTGTTGTTGCTGCTTTGCCCTTTGCACATTTTTGTCTTTGGCTACACATAGACTTTCTTTGTATCGATGAACTGAAGCAGTTGAGCTTCTCCTCAGCACTCTCAACACACCGAAGGCGACAACGAAGGCAGTAAACAAGTATCTCTGCCAGCCAGTTCCTTGTATGGCTTCCAGGGAAACCGAAGGGCAAGGAAGGGGTGAGGGACCCATCGGACCCTGCTCTCCCCGGACTTGCCTCGCGTCCAGAGATCGCCCACCCCACGGAGAGCAGCGGAGCCCTCCCTTGCGAGGAGCCGCCGGGAGGACAGCCTGGTGACGAGGCGAGGGAAGGGGCTTTCCCGGCGCCTCCGGAGGCTCCCTCCTTTCCTCTCGCCCGCCAGCCTAGGCTGCAACGCGGGGCTGCGCGGAGAGGCGCGGGGCTGAGCGCTCCGCCGGGATGCGTCCCGCCTGTCGCAGCTGTCACCGCTCCGCCCGCTCCCCCACATGATGCCAATTAAAAGACGGGAGTGCAGACACAACTCCCCCAGCAGCAGGGCCCTGCTTCAATTTCAGGCTCTTACAGCACCCTTGCCCGCCCGCTCCCCCTTTCCTCCCCCCGTCATCCCCTCCCCTCTGCAACACTCAACAGCGGGGGAAACTGTCGAGCCTGCTCGGCGCCCTTCCCTCCCCCTAAAAACTGCCCCACGATTTCCAGTCCGGGGGGCCAAAGCCCTGGCGGCACGCATCACCTTCCCCCCTCCCTGGTCTGCTGACTCTCCCCGGAGACTGCACGGGGCGGGGGGCAGTGCCACCCCCCGCACCCAGCAGCAGAAGGGGCGGGCAGCGCAGGGAGCCCCCGGCCGGGGCCGCCCCCGCGCCCTCCCGGCGCTGAACCCGCCCCGCCAGCCCAGCGCCGGAGCAGGCAGGGCGGGCCTCGGAGGCGGGAGGCTGCGCGGCTCCCGCAGATGATGAACGCAGCGGTTCCTTGTAGCAGCAGGTCCCGGGGAGCGGAGGTCACCTGCTGACAAGCTTTTTTTTTTTTCCTTTTCCTGCATGCTCCTATTTTTTTAATGCTGTGCATGCAGTACTTGTGCTGACGCACAGAGACACGCCTCTCCGCTGTTACAGAGTTCCTGAATTTACAATGACTCTACTGTCTAAGCCAATGCCCTAGACTAAAGGAGACTGCATCAAAAAAATTTCTTTTGTGACCTGGGAGAGATAAGGCTTTGATCACCTGAGATCACGTTACGGGGGCCACCGAGCCAGGCTCTCCCGGGGAGCTTTTCTCTTAGAGATGGACATCTTGCTGCAGGAATTGCGAAATGCCAGGGCTCCCAGAACCGGGCGAGTATAGACACACAATATGGCTCGGTTTACTGTATGCAATAGGCACACATCCAACATAGCATCACAAAAGAATTACTCTTATCTGATGTCTCTCCAGAGGCGTGTGTGTGTGTGTGTGCGGGGAGGGGGATTCCCACAGGCAGAGCTCAGAGAGGAGTTTACGCGCAGCCCCCAGTGCTTTCTCTTTGTCCTCATTCCTGGAGGAAAACTTCCTTCTGACGCGTACCCCCACATTCACACACACACACGCTCGAGGGTTTCCCTGAACACACTCGGAGGAGACCTTGTAAGCCCACTGTCCCCCGAGCAGCTCCCAAGCTGGGATGTAGACCTCCCCAGGATCATCAGAAGACTTTAAAATCACCAAAACGCAAATAGCATCTGCTCCTCGGTGACCTTCCCCCGAACACAACAGCAATGTCACGGCACCGATACAAAAGCACCGAGATCCTCTTCCCTCCCCCAAAGAAGCCGGGAGCCCCGACGCATCCCGTGGGTTTTCATCTCCATCTCCGGTCTGCCCGACCCTGGAGTGA
>VXAU01002130.1:3277511-3299195 GCA_013399695.1 Formicarius rufipectus | reverse complement strand
GATCAAACCGACAAGGACAAAAAAAAAAAAAATATATATATATATAAATAAAAATCTATTTAAAGCCAAGGCGCTGCAAGGGATGGACGAACTGCCCCTCGGAATTGTCAGCTTCCTACAACTGCGGCTGGATAGCCATTTTTAAAAATAGACGCCGCGAATAATGTGGTCACCGCCGCCTTGCGAAGGGAACAGCTGGCGGCCCTCCTCTGGGGGCAACAGGGCCCCACGGGCTGTCAGCCCCTCGCCGCCCCGGCTGCCGGTGCGCAGCGCCCTACACCTGCTGCGGCCCCGCAGCGCGCCTCCCCCGCCGGCCCCGCACAGCGCCGCGCCCGCCGCTCTGTACCCGCACCGCAGCGGGCAAGGGGAACCTGCGGCGGTGGCTCAGCAGCTACGCACGGCGTCTGCCTGTGCCAAGGAAAACGCCTAGCTGCAAAATCCACCACCCTCCCCGCCCCCGTTCCCTTTACTGCGTGGCCGCCCGAAACACTTTCCGCACTTTTTCTCGCCAGCAAGCGTGGATGTTGCGCCCCCCGGGAGAGACGCGACGCTCCCCTCACCCCTCACCCACCCCCGTGGATCCCAGGCGGGTGGGCGGCGTGGGAGCGAGGCAGAGCCTGTAAGCAGCGTGAGAGTGTCAGGGAGCAGCGGATGGCGGGGGATGGAGGATGAACCTGCGACCATGCGGGAGCCTCAGTCCTCTCCTCCTCCCCCGCCAGCCCCCCCCGCTCCCTTCAGAGCCCTTTGGAGATCATCTCCTACAACACCAGCATTATCTAAACAGCTTCACAAAGCAATAAAATACAGCTTAGATATCGTTCAACATCTGGCATTAAAATACAAAGAGAGAAAAGAAATCACCACAGGACTTTGTTTTTACGACCGAATTTAAGTGCTGTCAGGTTAGTTCACTCACAAGTTAACTCCTTCCAACAGCTGGGAGCGTGGCGCGCTAACCTGGCATATTTTCCTCACCCCTCCTTAAGAAAAAACCCGAACAATCAGTTCAGCCAGGCTGTTTTAGTTACTTTCGTGCATTCAATCAGCCTAGCCTTTAACAGACTCCCTAGAAGCAAAGAAGCTCCAGGGCCACTGGACTCGCGTGTGCGTGTGTGCATGCACAGGCTCTTCGGAGCGGCCGGGGCCATCAGCCCTTTAGCCCTCGCTGCTGAGTCACAAATAGCGTCCTCTGGAAAGGAAATCCAGGGAATGCTCTTTCAAACTCGCTGCCACCACACACCTCGGGAAAGACAGATTTTGGCGCAGGATTCCCAGCGGGTTCTGGACCCCACCTGCGCTCCCTCCTTCCCGGGGTGCCGGCCACCGACAACGCCGCACAGCTGTGGGTGCGGGCTCGGGAGGGCAGCAAGCACCGCTGCGGGTCGGCGGGCGCTGCCGGTAAATCCTCGCCGAGCAGCGAACCAGTCTGGGTGTGCGGTTCGGGTAGTTACTAGGGCAGGTAATCGGCAGAGAAAACGAAAGAAAAGCCCTCGTCAATTTGCGTATAGGACGAGAGCCACTCCCTCCAGGAAACTCGGCGAATTTTAAATTGTGGTGGTTAATGATTAAAAACCCTTTAAACTCGCGAAATCAAATCATTCTGCAGAAACGTCCCGAGCAAAAATTTCACCACAGCCACCACCACCTCCCAGTACGAGTCTGCTCTTAAGCAGAACTTGAGGCTACATAAACATCGCTATAAAACACCCGGCGACTTCGGCAAGGGCTCCTGCTCCGCCACGGTGGTGCCGCTCGTGAACATCTGCACCCCGGACACATTCATTTTTTTTCCCCTCAGCGGCTCAACCATCAGCACAAAACCCCCTTCCCACCCGCATCGCACCCACCCCACCCCCACCACCCCACACCGTCCCTCCGCCCGCAGTTCTGCCCCATTATTTCATCACATGACCACTAAAGGGTTAATGATAATACCTACCAAATCTGCTGTGGTCTTGCCTGGTTCCCTGGATAGTACCATTGGGGAAGATTTCTAAATGAAATCCAGTCCTGCAGTATAGCTGTCTCCGCCTGAGGATCCCCTTTAAATGGTCCAAGTCCGTGACCGCAGGCCCCCTGGGTAGCCCACCTGCCTCAGACTGACCCAGGTGGTCACTTAACAAAACCGGACTATCCACCGGCAAAACGGGCACATTCCCAAAAGGTACTGCATCCTGCACACCGAAATAGTTCCCAACTTCACCTAAGGGAGCCATCAGAAGATTCTGCTTTTAGAGAATGAGAATAAACAATAATGATGGTGCCAAACCCAGGAGATATAAGATTAGGTATATTCCACTCCTCTCCCCTCCCTAGCGCAGTTACAGAGAAAATGTTCTTTCTTCAATCCATTAAATGCATAAATAAAAGTAATATTCTGTTTTGACTGGTACAGGTTCAAGGTCAAACCAGTTAGTCTAAGAAACCACCACTTTATACTCACACACTGACATATTTATAAACATATAGATGTGTATATCTATATAAATGCATATATCCCCAGCTCTTAGCAAGCAATACGGTCTTCAGCCCATCCAACTGTAATAAAGAAAAAAATCCGTAGTTTCTCCATTTGGTTTAAGATAAGAATGACCATAGCAACTTAAATACCTAGGCGTTATAGGGATTTTTTTTTTTTTAAGATGCACAGGCTACGTCAGGATTTATGGATTCTGATTCCAGAAAGGCATGCGCTGTTTTTACTCTATAACAGACTGCATACATCAGCATGAATCCTGCAAAGGGGGAGGGGGGAAATCTCACGTTGTTGGCTGAGATAAATCCAAAAAAAAAAAAAGAAAAAAAAAGAAGGAAAAAAGAAAAAGGAAAAAAAACTTTTGACGTCCAAATCTATTATCCAGAATTCTCAGGAGGCTCAGCAGATGTCCACTGGTTTAGGATTATTGACGATCCACAAGCAAAGCAGCAACATACAAGTGCTTGTGTCTTTCTTGGCTGGCTCGAAACAGGTGTTGCTTCTGCAGGGCTCCCTGTGAAATGTTGTACTCCAGCACTGAGCTGCAGCTCTTGACTGTGGATCTCCATCCAGTACGCAGAGTGGCGCAGGAAGAGGCATTGGGCTGGGTTTAAGGTAGTCCTGATTGCTGCTGGAAGGATTCTCCGAGGTCCTAGCGCTCAGCCCTACCTGCTGCAATACCGAGCCGCTTCCAGCGCTCGGCACGGCGCGGAGCGGCTCTTGCCGCTCTGCGGCAGCGCGGCGCTCGCCGGCAAATAAATAAATAAGTGGGCGAAACTTTGGGGGAGGAATAAAGCGACGCGATGCTAAATATACCGCGCCCGCCCGCTGCGGGAAGCGGGTTCCTCGGGAGATACCCGCATAGCCCGAGTCCCCCGTGACATTGGCGGGGGGAGTGGGGCGGGCAGCGCCCTGCCCGCCCAGCCCAAGACCGGCCCGGGGCCCGGCCCCGCCGCAGGGGAGGCGGAGGCGAGGCCGCCCCGCACCACACCGCAGCCCCGGCCCTCTCTGCCGCAGGTAACCGGGCTGCCGCTGTCCCAAGCGGGTTTCAAACTCAGCTCCGGCGGGGTGCGTGAAGTTCGGGGGCTGGGGCGGGGCTGGGGGGGTCGTTATCGCCCACGCCGCATTTTTTCCCTTCTCCACTCTGGTCCCCCGCACTGGCAGCCTGCAGCACTCCCGCTCTGCCCCGGAGCTGCCGGGGGGCCGCAGTTTCGGGTATGCCGGTGCCGGTAAGAGCTGAGGCTCTGCCACCACCCGGAACGCTTCGGGGGTGAACCGGGGCTGTCCGCGCTCAGGCTCAGCCCCAGCTTTTAAGAACGCGGTGAAGGGAAGGAAGAGACTGCCAGGACGTGGCATGGGGAGAGACGGGGGTGCGATGCGAAGTACGTGCACTCCTTCCCACCCCACACAATAAAAAAATAAAAATAATAATAAATAATAATAATAGAAAAGTTACTTAAAACTGTCAGGAGGGACCCAGCGAGGGGAAAGAGGGTTTCTGTTTCCTCTTGCGATGCCGAGGATTGGTATTATTGTGGTTTTGCCCTTCGAAAACAGCTGTGTTAATCAGCAAAGGAACAGAGGGTCTCCTGCCTTTGCAGCAGGGTTCTTGAGCAGAGCTCAAGGACCGGGCATGATGCAGAGCCTTGCACGAGGGAGAGGACGCTCTGGCAGCCCCTTGAATTGAGTGCAAAACCTGAAGACGTGCTCTTCTGGGAATACTGGGGAGAGAGAGGGGCAGGGAGAAAAGGAGAAGAAATAAAATATCTTGTGGGCTGAGGGGAAAGATTGCATGGTGTGAATGATGATGTGCACCGTTGAGGTAGCGAGGTCCTGGAAGGTCATTGGTGGAGTCTGGAAACAAAACTCTAGAGAAGGAGAATTTTGCAAGGGGGTTAATTAAAAATAATTGACTCTTCATGTCCTTGTACTTGATGGGCATGCGGTGGAGGGGGTGACTCTCCTTGCCTTCCCACCACGAAAGCCAGGAGTCCTGCTGTGACTGGTGCAGCCTTTCTGCATCCCCCCACTTGCCAGTGTGACTGAACATGAGAGGAGGGAGAAAGACTAGTTTCCATGTCTAGCAGGGAAACTGCAGCAGGAAAAAGCTGTGTTCTGAATCCGCACGGACCTTTAGGGAACTGACACATGCCAGTGGTGCATGAGCCACCCCCTTTTTATTTGCTCCATCAGTCTTTACTGCCGTTTGAGGGATGCAGAAGCTTCAGAGCGGGGTCATATCACTCTAGTTCTGTACAAACCCACAAAAAGGAACAGTTGCTGTGTGTCAGTCCATGCATTTCTATGTGCAAGAGCAGAAAACCTCCTAACATCAAAGCAGGAAAGTAATTTGCTCTCTGGCAAATAGTTCCAAAGCATTTACCCTGTATATCGGGTTTAAGGACACTGCTCTCACACACACACTGGTTATATCAGCGTGAACAACTGCAGAATGACTTGGGAAAAACTGCAGAACTCACCATGTCAAAAATCATTATTCTTTATCAACTGGATCATGGCAGTACCCAGAGGCCCCATTCAGGGCTCACAGTCCCATTGTGTCGGATACTGTAGACACATGTAATAAGAGAGATGGTCTATGCCCAAAGAGCTTATGATCTTAACGCATGATGAAAGACAACAGGTGTATAGTACAGACCCATGGGGGAAGGATAAGGGAAAAACAGCCTTGAGAATAAAAAGCAACAGGCCTGGCCAGTGACAAGTGTTTGGTGTCAGAAGGAAGTTTTAAGGAGATTTGAAGGAGAACAATAAAGGGGCTTTATGGTTATTAATGAGGAGATTTTTCCATTCATAATGGCTAACTTGGAAGAGAACATAAAATTGCTTGTTAGGAAATGGGACTGCTGAAAAGTGAGGGTTTGTACCACTGGCAAAGCAGAGGGAATATTGCTGGGTGACTGAAGGGCCTGGTATCCGGTGTGCTCTCAGCCTAGAAGAAACAGGGAAAGAGGCTTCCAGCTCCTTTCCACTGCTTTAAAATTTACATTTCTGGTCCCAGTGAAGAGTATTATATGAATTTTTTTTTTTTTTTTCGCTAGTTCGGTCTTCATAGTATTTTCTGTCTTGTGCTTCTCACCAGCATACCTTATGAAAAATATCTGAAAGTAAAGAAGAAAATATTGGTATAGTTGCCCTTTTTTTTTTTTTTTTTTTTTTTAAAGAAACTTACATGAAAACCCATAGGTTATTTGCTATAGGAAGTTTAGTGTTATAAAAGTGTTATCTAAGTTGAGGCTTTGATGTCTGAATTACTCATAAGTATCAAAGCCACACATGAATTATGCAGGACATCCCCAAAATTATACCCATCTGTGAGTAGGTGGTGTTCCAACCCTGCTTCACATAAAATGTATGTGTGATGTGTAATGTCAAACTTACTCCTTACAGAAGTTTGGCATTGCTGATAGCTGGGGCTGCATTAAAAACCTACACTCTTATCCCCGAGACACTGAGGCAGGAACATCCCTAGCTTCCCTCTACTCGAGATTCACACCCACTTCCCTTATACCCTCCTGGAATTAAAGACTGCATCTGCCACAGTGAGTCATCAAGAGCTTACTCATCAGCTTTATGCGGGATTTTAACTCCTGAAAGCAGAGCTGGTCAGAAGGATCCTGCATTTCTTGAGGAGTGCCTGGCACACATTGTCCTCACATGTACTACACTAATGTGACATCTCTGTCAAGTTTTAGATATCATGACTTTTTTAAAATAAAACTGTTTCACCTGTACTCTGCCAACCAATTCAGATTTAAATTACCTTTTCACATATCAATTTTCAAGTATCATTTAAAAAATAAATCAGTCTGACATAATTTTGTTTTTCTTGGTTTATGGTTTGGTGTTTTGGGTTTGTTTTGTTTTGTTTTTCTGTTGTTTTGTTGTTGTTGTTGTTTTTTTTCATTCTTCTAAATTGCATAATTTCACCAAGAGTACAGGATCTTATTCGGGACCTTCAATGTATCTATTTCCCAACCTTTCAGGCAGAGAACTCTAGGACTCATATTATTAAAAAAGTGGTGTTATGACTTTCCTGTGAAACATATGCCATTTGCCATTTTTACTAAAATGTCTTGAGGCATAGAACTTTTAAAAGCTGTTTTTTTATAAATGAAGAATAATTTAAAAAGCAATGGTATTTTCAGTTTTCTTGACAAATAAGGATTTTTAGGCTGTTTTGAGGCATGATATAAACCTGGATATAAGACTATTAATTAATCTCTTTTCACTTGAGGCTGCTGGAATGGAGACATCAAGATATAAACTACTTGTTCTTTAACATAGATAAATAGGAGCAATTTTAGGGCACAAATCATCTGACCTATTCCAGGCGTCTACTTTAGGATGACATGACTCATGCTCTAAAGATGCTTAATTCTTCCTCGTGTATGAAGGGAGCCTATATTAGATGTAGACTTCTACATGACAGAGGTCTAGATAGGACTGGATGGATCCCACCTGCTGCATTATACATGTGATTAAGAATTTCCCCAGAATGGGTGGTGAGGGCACCAAACTATTAATATAGCTGCACAAATTCACACTCCAAAGAAAACTCAAGTCACCTTAGCAATGAAAAATTGCTGAAAGTCATGATTATGAAACATTAGATTGCCTGGAAATAGGCACAATGTTTGTGAAAACAAAACAACAACAACAAAAACAAACCAAACAAAGCTGTGTGAGTTAGGTTAACTAGATTAATAAATGCCTACAAGTTTAGAAAACTTGAGCTAGAGGAATATACTTGCTTTCTCAATGTAGGAAAAACAGCCGTATTTATGATAAAAAAGATTCCTTTAAGAATTCCAGAAGACAACAGGAAAGGGCAAGTTCCCAGTTCATCAAATTTTTACACCTGAAGAGTGTAAAACATGCAGTTTAGATGGAAAACTCCAAGAAAATGTCAGCATCACCATACCATACACAGTGACAGTGGGATATCTGACATGGATTTTTCATGCTGTTATGGTGTCTTGCTATGTACAAGATTTAGTGAATTCACATAAATAAGCACTGGCAGAAGGTCACAGGTCATCTTTGTGACCATCCTTGGGAGGGAGCTATCAGCATCCATGTTTAAAGATACTTAAATTTAAGAACAAAAGTAACAATGCCATTATCAGTCAGATACAGTCAGTGCACTGACACAGGTGTCAACACAGTGCTTCGGAATGTGTGTCCGTGCTGGTGATATTTGAAGGTAGATAGGGTGATGTAAGCATGAAAGCTGCCATATATGTTTGAAATTTCTGTGATATGTTTATTTGCACATGGCTTGTATCTGCTGTTTTTAGTAATGAATTGATTGTCCATGATGTTGCAAGTCCCTCCTGGTCAAGAGCTGAGGTGCCACTGATTGGAAGGAGAAAAGGGGAGGCAAGCAGAGTTGCCATGTGTGCAGGTGACTGCAGAGGCCTCTGCATGGAAACGAATTTATGTGGCATGGCTCAGAGAACTATGCACTGTGAGAATGTATTTGTCACTGCCAGTGCTTTGCCTCGTGCACCTTTCCCACCCAAGCACACACCGTGTCTGATCAGAGGTTTCTGCTTCTTCATGCTTCCATGCTGTCAGTGCTCATCTGCGGGCGCAGGCTCGGCAGGGTTTGCCAGCAGGCTGCAGGGCATCCCTAAGGCTCTTCCTCTGGCCAAACACTTCCCTTGTAGATAGTTCATCAACTGAAGGATGAGGCGGCATTCATACACCAACCAAGGCCTGACCACAGCTGGATGCTACTTACCAGTGCTAGATTGGAGCTGTAGCCAGCAATCAGCTCATCATCACCTTTCCGGGACAGGGAGAAGGTGCCTCTCGGCACCTGCCCATCTCGTCAGGAGGTTCATGTGTGACCCCACTTACCGCTCCATGTGCTCTGCAGCAGGCACAGCAGCATCCCGGTGTGCCGTCCCCCCGATGGAGAAGCTCCGTGCCAGCTCCATGATGGCTCATGCCAGCTTTCTGGAATGGACAAACGCCTTGACAGCTTTCCCGATGGAAGCGATTACCTCTCCATCTACGGCGTCGTGACCATCCAGAAAATTTTACCCCCAATCGCCCTGACCCGGGCCTGCAGCGGCCACCCGGGGCTGTCCCCGGGGGCAGGAGCGGGGCCGGGCGCGGCGGGTCGGGGGCTGCGGGGCAGGGGCAGTCGCCCCGCCGCGCTTGTGCGGGGCTCTCTTGCCCTCTAGCGGGCGAAGCCAGCGGGGCGGCCCCGCCGTACCCCCGACCGGCGCTCCCGGTGCCACGCCGGAGCCCTCGGCCCGTCCGGAGCCCCGGCTGTCGCAGCGGGACAGCGCAGGCACTGCGCTCCGGCAGAGCGGGCTGGGGCCGTGCCCTGGCTGCGGGCAGCCTGGCTGGAAGCGCAGCTGGAGGAGCGCTCCACGGACAACGCCCGTCCAGGATGCCGCCACCACCGCTCAGCCCCCACCTGCAGCACCAAGAGCTGACGAGTAAGATCATAATGGGACGGTCAGAGGCATCTTTCGTCTTCGCGATCCCTTCAGCCGGTCGTAGTGGCTGACCGTGTCCCCATAGCTGGAACCAGCTGAGCGACGGATGGGGAGACAAGGGGGAGCACAGGGATACGCATCCAAGTTGCTGGACAGGCATCCTATGCCCGCTGCTGCCGAGGAAGGGAGAAGTCTCTGAGGACAAGAGAGACCTGGAGGCAGCTCTGCAGTAAGCCCACAGCTGAGTGGGGTGGAAGTGATGCTGGTGCCTGGGGAAAGAAGGACATTTGTGCTCATGTGGGATGTTCTGACACACCATAAGAAGATCAGTTCTTTAAGTTATCTTGCTCTTGTTTACTAAGAATTCTCCTTTTCTGCTAATGAATTAGAAAATATTTCAGTATCCCCATCTTCATCACCTTCTTCCTTCCCAGATCTGTCTAACAAAAGATCTTACACCATCATTAGGAATTTTTGCTGTACAAATGTTTTAGAAAATTTGCATTTCTTTTTAAAACTTAGTGACTGACTTTCTTCCTGTAGTCTTCAGCTTGAGTTCATCATGTTATCACTTTTACCATTTTGCAAATAAATTTTATACTTTTTCTCTCTCCTTATTTTTAACATTTTCAGTTTTATATATTGGATTTTCACTGACTGTTGTCATAACCACCTAAATCATAACAGGCTTAAAAGTTATCCTCATGAAATACAGTTTTTAGCCACCTAACAGAATCCAGAATTTGAGTCTGTTTTCTTCCTCACCAAAGCATCCCTCCTCTCACTCTCATTTATAATTCCTAATTATTTGGGAAACACTGATACCTCTTGCGTGACTGTCCCTTCTTGTTGTGGTTCCTTGTGGTAGGGTAGTAATGACAAAGTCCTTGTTTGCCAGTAGTGAATATAGTTGGACCACTTGGAATGTAGTCACTTGGAAACCTCCACTTGCTGCTCCAGTTATTATAATCCTTAGCATGCCTGTGTCTGTTTCATTTGCTTAAATGCTATCCAATTACTTTGTTGATAACTAACATATTTTGCGTGGTTTTGCCTGATGATTTTCTTAATCATCATGTTGCTATTTCACCAGTAACTCAACAGTATGTAACTGCACACTAATTCAGTGATGTGAGGGGACAGAAAATAATATAACCATTTGCTTTAAATAATTATCCTGGGTATGTACTAATGTTTTCCTTTTGGACGGCCAAGACAAAAGCATCTCTGACTAGAATCTTGCTTGTTTCTTCTGAACTTACTGCTTTTACAGGAAGATTGGAGATCCTTCCCCCTTGCTCAGGGAGAAAAGGGGCTGCTCTGGAGAAGTCAGTAGTTGCAGGGAGCTGAGGGACTGTAAGATTACTAAGCCATTCCCCATAGAGGACTGCCATCTTCTGTTTAAGCTATTTCTGTTTGCCCAATCTGAATAAGTTTACAAAGGAACTGGGCAAAAGGTGAAGGGGGAGAGAAAAGACTGCACTGTACAAATTGCCATCAGTGTAATCTTTTCACATGGTGTTGTGAGCAATCAAAAGTATTTTATACGTTGTCCCATATGCTGGTGAAGGATTGGAAATGCCTGTGATGCAGCAGCTACTAAAGTGCTTCAGATAAGGAGTTTTTCTCCTCCAGATCTTTGCCATGAACAGCTGCAATCCATGTTTGCTGTTATACAGGGAGTTAACAAACAATAACAGTGGTTTCTTCTAGATTTAAAGTAAGTCAAAATGAGGCTTTCCAGAAAAGGAAAAAGAAACTAACAATAGTGGTTCCAAGCTATTACACAGCCCTCAATGTGACTCTCTCCCTTCCTCTCTCTAGCTCTCAAGGCATTGCTTTTATGAGGATCATCAACACCCTTCTGAGTACCCAGCTCTATTTTTATCCCTACCTGGGATATCTCCTCCCTGCGGAGAGGAACATTCTTTTGCTCCCACTCCTCACACTGGGTTTCCACATCCTTCCTTTCATTTCTCAGAAAAACAGGACAAGGAGATGAAAAGCTCTTTACTGACAAGAATTTGCTTCTCTGCCTTCATGGCTGCTCTTGACAAAAAACAGTTTTCCCACCCTGTTGTTTAGATTTCATCAAAGTCTGCAAACCTGAAATCCACCATAGGAATTCCAGTCCCCTCCCAGAAGCTGTTATTCTGAGAGCTTAGAAATTCATCAGAGGGTCTGAAAAACACATCAGCCCTGGGAATCCACAACTAGGATTTCACGCCAGAAATAGATGCCGTCTGAACTACTTTGCTTTTTCTAGGCATTGCAGTAAAATCACTGACAGGCGATGGGGAGAGAAACTGCTCAGGAGGTTCCTGTGCTTCCTCTGCTTTAAATATTGCTCTGGGTTTGAGGAGAATTACAATTACTGTCAGGGATTCTCAGGGACTGACTTTATAGCAAAACCAAGCACTGAGAACTCACTTCAGCAGATATAGACAAATTGGCTGTGACTACCTTGCCCTGACTGCAGTAGCACTGCAGCCAACAAAAGTATGCATGCAAATGTTGAGACATCAGGCAGACATCTAATATTAGGTATCCTGCTTTTTTTAATGGGGGACAGGCTTGTGAAGAAACACATGGCAAAACTGAAGGAAAATTATCTTGCCAAGCCTTGTGTTATGCTATTTGTATAAATCTTGATATGAACAAGCAGAAGGAATTTGCTTGAACTTTCTGGAATTCATACCTTGTATTCTTGCAATCATCTGAGTGTTCCAGCTCTGTGCCTGGGATCTTGGTTCTGCTGCTCTGATGGGGACTGCTAAGGAGAGTTCTGATATAAAGAGCTTGCAAGCCTGCTCCCTTTTCTGAAGAGATATTCTCTGGCTGTGTCTGCCAGTGGGGTAATGGTGATGACACTGCAAATCCCATTACTCAAAAAAAAATGGATCAAACTACCTGCTTAAGTAATCTGTCACAGCACCACTCCATTGCTGGAACTCTGAGAATTTATATGAATGCAAGACAAGCACATTTGAATCTTTTATTCTCTCAGGTAAAAAATTCTCTTATAGTTCATCATTGCAAACACTCAGAATTTGTGGGCCATTCTTGGTCACAGCTTACATAATTAGAAAACTGTGGAAGGCACCATATAAGGACAGATGAAAGCAAAATCCAGGTACACCAAGCACAGGGAGATGAGTAAAAGATCTAGAATTGATTAAACATTTACACGTTCACACAGTGAATTTCTGGAAAGATGATTTGCGGTTCAGCTGCTCAAAATACTCCATTCTCAATTGTAAAAGTGTGAGGAGAGAGGGCTTAGTAAATGTTCTTGAATAGTCCTCTCTGTAGATTTGACTGTCACTAAATTTTTCCTGCATGCACATTTTGGTCCAGTAGTTGCCATCTGTTATTTATAATTTAAGTCATATGCTACTTTCATAATTTTCTGTCTAGTCATTTTAAACACCTTTGTACAGTATTCAAACAAGAGCAAATCTTGCAATTTTCCTTGGGTTTAAGCAAAGTCTGTATAAAGCAAAGTATATGAAATACTTCAAATTCACTTTGAAATTTTATTTCAAAGCTACTAAAAAGTTAAGATACTGTGTTGTCTATTAACAGTGAGAATGAAGCTTATTTATTAGCATTTATGAAAGGTAAAAATAAATCTGTAATACTTGCAAATGCCACACTTGAAAAATAACTATACCGGTAAGGTGCTTTGAAAAGAGTCAGTAATTTATAAGGATGTTTTACAAATGGACTCTCTTCAAGTATAGAGAATCAAATAACTTCCATTACTGAAATATTTTTAAATTATGCACTCTATAAGGGTAAATATTCAAAAAATAGAGTCTAAATTAAGAAAGAAAGGCCAAGATTCTCAAATCTGTCCTTGATGCCTCTTTTGCGCAATTACATTCAAAACCTCTGAAGATGTCTCACATGAATGCTCAGTAAGCCAACTGCAGAAAGTACATGGAGAAAATTAGGTCCATTAAGATCTCTTCATAGAATCCTGGAATTGTTTAGGTTGGAAAAGACTCCTGAGATCATTGAGTCCAACCATTAACTCAATACTGCCATGTCCACCATCACTAAACAATGTGCCTAAGTGCCACATGTACACAACCTTCAGGAGTGGTGACTCCACCACTTCCCTGGACAGCCTGTTCCGATGCCTGACAACTCATGAAGAATTTTTTCCAAATATCCAATCTAAACCTCCCCTGGTGCAACTTAAGACCATTTCCTCTCATCCTGTCACTTGTTACCTGGGAGAAGAGGCCAACACCCTCCTGGCTACAAACTCCTTTCATGTAGTTGCATTAACAAAGTACCCCCTGATCCTCCTCTTCTCAAGGATAAACACCCCCAGCTCTCTCAGCCACTCTTCATCAGACCTGTGCTCCAGACCCTTTCCCAACTCCATCACCCTTCTCTGAACATGCTCCAGCACCTCATTGTCTTTTTGATAGTGAGGGGTCCAAAACTGAACACACCACTTGAGGTGTGGCCTCACCAGTGCCCACTACCGAGGGATGATCACTGCTCTGGTCCTGCTGGCCATACTATTGCTGATACAGGCCAGGATGCATTGGCCTTCTTGGCCACCTGGGCTCTCAGCTGGCTCATGTATAGCTGCTGTCAAGCAACATCCCCAGGTCCTTTTCCACCAGGCACCTTCCCAGCCACTCTTCCCAAATCTATAGCATCGTATCGGGTTGATGTAACTCTTAAATGTATTCTACTTCTTTACTTATGACTTAAGTAAGGATAAGGATTTCAGTGCCTGATTTTAAGCTCCTGGCTGTTTTAAATTCCTGGCCTGGTCTTTCTGTAGTGAGATTACACTTCCATTAATCTGTGGTATTTTTTCCACATGAAAACTTAAAATACTTGCTTTACATCAGTTCATACTTCCTTAGCCCTTCTGAAAATTATGTCAACTCAGTTTAAATCACTACAGGTTTCCTATTTCATAGGATACACAGAAATCAGTAAAGGTTTCCTATTTCATAGGATATACAGCTATGATCTTCGCTTTAGAGTATTTGGGTAGTCACATGGGTAATCCCACCAGGTTATGGAGAACAGAAATGAACTGCCAAGAAGGCTAATAAGCATGGTACATTTTTATTCATGGTACCTTTTGATTCACATGATTCTTCTTAAGCAAACTGAGAAGAAAAGCTGATGCAGGCAACAAGACAGCATGCAATATACACCACAAGACAAAGAACATTTCCAAGTTCAATACTAAATTCTGCCTGTAACTGGCCTTCCTAGCAATTCCTGTCAAGAGTAGTTCTTAAATAAATTAGTCCTGAGTGGAAGGTAAAATGGTATTTTTTTTGCATCTTTTGAACAGCATTTAAGTACAGAGATCACAGTGCTTACTTCTTTTCCTATTAAACACAGAGCAATCCGACTGCTCCCCTCCACTTTAGGTGGGCAGCACAGGCATACAGCTTGCAGCTATTATGTGTTCAAGGGCTCAGGGCTGACTGTGGCTGCTTTGACCCTCAGGACTTCAGCCACCCTTGTCAGGCTGCATATACAAATCCTACTTCAGTCCATGAGCCAAAAATATTAGGCAACAACCTCAAACCTCCTGAGGCAAGATTCACACAAGTGGCTCCAGTTGCAACTGCTCAATTGTATAGAACTGCATGAGCTTAACCTTAATCCAACAGGGAATATAAACTGCTCAACTCAAGGTCAGTTATGTCCACATCATTACAAAACATTAATTCACACTAAGCTGGAGAGGAACTGTTCGTGACATTGAACCCCTTCTTGAATATATTCACAAATGCAGGCACCACTGCCAGTCCTAATGCTGATACTTAGAATACATGTAACTGCTGAAAATTAATATCCATTAGGTTGCCTTGACAAAAAAAGCCTGTTCACTGAGAATCAGACTGGTTATCTATTGACAAATAGTTCCTATCTCATGAGAGATACTCGTTCCAGTCCACCAAACACATCCCCAGTTTAGAATGACAGGCAAGAATTTCTCTCACGTCGCAGAATGCTGTCTCATGCTCTTCGGAGGACATCTGTTCCCAGTCACTACAGCCTAGCTGGTTCCCTTCAGTTCCAGCATTTCAATAGTACGCATGGCAGTTACTGTTGAGTCTGCAGAAATTCATCCAATCTTATTTTGCTGACAACATAAGTTATGAGATTGCAATGTCATATGAGCTGCTTTTATGTCTTGTTTTCTGGGGTTTGTTTTTTCCCTCTAATTACTTAAAGTTATTGAAAGATTCTTACACTGCCCTGCTTCTTTACCTTTTCAGGAAGATGCAATCAACTTAATTCAGTCATTTTTGATCTCTCCAGTTCTGCTCTTAGTATGGAGGAATCTCATCAGCTCCACATTCCACTGCAGCCTTGCCTTTCATCTTAGTCATGCTTTGGTGTGGTTGTTTGATGACTGAAGCAAGAAATACTTATTTATGCACGGCGACCTCAAGCTCTGAATCACTGAGCATTTAGTGCAGAATTCTAGCATTTTGCTCTTAATAATAATACCCAGTGACCTTGCACTGGGTATTACGACATTTTATCTTGTTCCTACCCTTCTACTAAAAGTTCATTTAGTTCTTCTTGTGTAACAATCTGATCCTCTTCAACTTTTTTATCAAATTTGTCAACCTCAAACTATGTGCTTCCTCAAAGAACAAAATCAGAGATGAAAAGAATATGGAATTTTAGAGTGAGACCCTGTATCTTTGTATGAGCTATGGTCCCTGTGCCACAACCTCTTTGCCAAAACTGCCTTCAGCATCAAGGGTTCTGCATTGTAGCACACACATGATCTGAAATGTGAGGAGTCAATATATCATCCTCCTCCTCCCCCTCCTGATGTGAACATTCTCAGCTGTGGAGGGTTAGCACTATAGCAGAGCCAGATTAACAGCTGACTTACTGTGTCCTGTCAATGATGTACCACATCCATACAGAGACAATCCCCATTGTGCAAATGCTCAAACCCCAAGTTCTTCCTTCAATCAAGCTTTTTCAATATTAAGTAAAAATTTAGAGATTGTTTTAAATTTTCTTTGTATTTGTGTGGCCTTTATTCTCAGGTTTACTAAGTGGCAATGTACCTTCAGGAGAGGAATACTCTATGATATCTTGATTCTCTGGAATATTTCTTTTTTATTCCTGTTTAACCCTTTTACCAGTTTTAGTACAGCAAACATTTTTTAACAGATGATGAATCAAAGAGAAACACAACTTCATATTTTAAACATCTGAAAGTCTGTAGAAGTCCTTGGAAAAAACAAAAACTGCTTAAGCTTAAATTGTTTGCACGAAAGCTGGCAGCACCTTTGAGAATTAAAAAACTCCATGGTACAAATGAAACTAATGTGATCGCAAAATAACAGGCTGTTTTAACCTATATCTGTAAATAAAATACAATCTGTGCCACAAAGTTAGTTAAGAGGGTTATAGGGGACAAGGACTCAGAGGAGAATAACATGAGCAACAGGAAAAGACTTGCTTTTGTTGGGTTTTTATTTTCAAACAGGCCTTTTTTAGAGCCCTTTCTGACATGAAATCTTGATCCAGAAGCCTTCCAAGCACAAACCTTATCCAGAATTCAGCAGAAATTTTGTGGATGCAGAACTTATGGGATTATATCTGCTATGCAGTGTACAGTGGCAGTGCTCATATATACACATAAACAGCAGCATCTACTTCTCTAGCAGAGATTTAGAGATTTGTAGGCAGAGTTGCAGTGCTATATTATATAGGCACACTATAAGTCACAAAAAAAATCTAAAAAGAGAACACTCTTCCCTGAATTGAAGCTTTCGGCTGAGGTTCTAACTTTCATTTCAGTTCACACAACATGTAAAAGCTACAGATAAAGACAAATAGAATTCATCTTCTTCCTTCTCTCATCATCATAACACTCTTGATCACAACATTATTAGATATTTTTTAGGCTGCTAATTCAATGCCCACTGGCAATTCTGCTCTTTCCTCTTCAGGCACATTTTTAATGTTATTCCATCTGAAATTCAAGTTGGGTAAATATATTAAATTTGATTATAAAACCTAGATTTCCTAGTTATTAAATTAGCTTCTTTTCAGAAAGCATGCTGAATCTAAAGGAGAAAAAGTGGCAAATTATACCTGACAGCTTTAATATGCTTATAACTATATGAATAAAAGATGTTGTGATTCATCACAGATTATAAGTCTTGCAAAAACTTTGGTGAGCTTAGAAAATAATACTAACAGGTTTGCAAAACTACTCATCATTTAAAATAGTTTGTGTGGCAGGGAAAATACAGCAGATTCTGAAGACTACAAAGTGGTCCAAATTGCACTAAATTTTCTCCTGCAGAATTTCTTTTCGTTTAAAAGCACAGCAATAATTTCTACTTTCATAACTACCAATGTAGTATTAAGTAGGGAGAAACCAGGCAAGATACCTTTTGCCAGTAAACATATCACGATTCCTCTGATTTGTTGGAAGACAGTATAAACCCTAATCTTGCACTCAGAAGCCTAACAGACAATATTATTAACTTTATGACAATAGGCCTGTGTTTTGTACAGTATCAATATTGTAACTCCAGGATGTACAGGAAAAGGCAGGACAAATGATTTTAATGTCTAAATCCATTTCTGTAGGACATTCATTATTTGTTCAGGCTAAGCTGTTTCTAAGACTAGAGGATGAAAATGGTGAACAAGGTGGATTAAGTTTTAGGCTGTAGTACAAAAGATAAATTCTGGACTGAAGTCTAGAGTAGTTTTGCCAGTGGCTGCAAGCACATTAAAATCTTAGAGATTAGATTGCCTCAGAGTCTTAGGGAATATAAGGGACTTTTAACTTGTATCATTATACATAAAGGAATTAGAATGAGGTGTGCTAAACAAGCCATAAAGTTAATGGTAGCAGTTCCCACCATGCTCAAGCCATTGCTTTCTTACATCTTCTTGTTACTGCTTTTATTGAACCACAATCAGCCCCATGTCTTCAGAGTATAAGTTACAACAAATTGAAATCAGTGGAGTTAGAGCTAGGAAAATTAAAAATTACATGTAAGGTCGATTTAAGAAAGTGGATGAGTAGTGACATAAGACAGACACAGACATCCTTGGATTTAAAATCAAATGTGGATGCTAAAAGTTCATTAATGCAGAAATTTTATTTTATTATTTTAATTTGTAATAATCTAACAGAAACAATCCAAATAAAGCAATAACTGCAGAAAATATGTTACATATAGCATTTGCCTTCAGGGATTATTTCCATCTGTCACTGCCTTAAGATCTTAAACAAGTCATTTCAGCCTAATGCATTCCATGGTACCAAACAGAAGGTAATCAACCTCTAGAGACCCTCCACAGATGCTGTACTGCGTAGTATTTGATGAGGTACCCTACCCTTTCAGAGCAGCAGAGTCTCCTGTTGCTTTCCCTGCCAGGATTCTGTTACCTTCCCAACTACCAGTGGCAGTTGAATTTCTGGTGATCAGCAAGTAAATCTAGTTGCTGAATACACACAGTATTCCTTATAATGAAATAGAGATCATATAAAAAGATATTAAGGAGGAGAGTAGACTAAAAGGAGAAGAAAACAATAAGCAGAGATTCCATGGGTGTTAAGTCATTTAGGTCCTATTTAATTTGTAACGGCAACTGCTAGCCTACAATTTATTCAGTATAATAATATGATACTTATTATTCAAGCTTGCCTTCCATTTCATCCATCCAGGTCTTGTAAGAGCATTGTGCTGTTTTGGGTGCTGACATGTTATCAGGTGTAACAGACTGCTGTCATGGGTAGATCTGGGGGTAAGATCACACTGTGGATAGTCCCTGGATTCCAGCACATTACCTACAGACTCTACTGGTTCTCAGTCCTTCACTGGTGCCAGCTTCCTGAAGCTTCTCAAGGCTTATGAAGTGGGAGGCTCCTGACTGACCTCAGGTCCTCTGAGTCAAAGTGGCAGTTTATCTTGCTGCTGTGGAGAAAAATAAATAGCTTGCTGTCATCAGTGTGTCCCCCCCTCTTATCCCAGAGCCCCACCCAATTAAGCTTAGTGGCAACCTGGCATGGTACCTAAGTGCCTTCAACTACCACAGACAAGTAGGCAGGTATCCTCTGGAATATTGGATCATTTACCTTTGTGAATTCTCTCCAAGCTCTCCCTGCAGTAGATGATAGGAGTAATGTCTGAACTGACAGAAGATATAAGTATTTTCATCCAAGTCAAGACACAAAAAAGACATAAATTCCAGTGCTTCCAAATACAGATGTTGATAGTCCTAGTAACAAGTTCATATGCAGGAAGGGAGGGAGGATATCACAACTTCTCCCATGCAACAGCAATAAGACATTCTTCCCTCAGCTGCACCTGGAAGTAACACATCCTTGCCTTCATCGTCATCAGGGTGTTACCCCATAATCAAACTGTGTCTGACTATCTCCTTCGCTGCCAACTCTGAGAGCCTATGTGCCCAGCAAGTTTGACATCCAGATCTGCTAGTGTTCCTTTTCAAGAATTTCTGCAGCAACCATAAGCAGTAAAGAAAAGCAGTTTACAGTATAGATATTTATAGCTGAACAAAAATTATCTCAGTTCCCCTTTAAGACAGAAAGACTGATGTGGGTATTTCTTTGGTTGTGATTCAACTGAGCCACTTTAAACACCTAACTCAGAATGAGACAAATCGTGATACAGAGATGCAGTTCCCCCCATTAACAAGAGCGTAAGGTGATAAATTCAGGTGCAGACACCTATATGTGCACTTTTTACTGGGATGAATCTTAGCCATGTCTTACATACCCCTGCCACTCAGCACAAACTTCCATCACACATGGTTTAGTCTCACCAGTCTCCTTTCCTCAGAAATTACATTACAGCTGATTTCCTGTGGATCCTGACCAATACTGTAGCATCTTTTGTAATACATAAAAGAGAGCTCAAGGATCACATACAGAGTCTACACCTAAGCTGTGGGAACCAGAGACCCATAAACACTGTAAATGCCATGTGGACAGGAGACTCCTTAAGTCTTGTGAGCATGAGACAGTCTGTGTATCTCCACTTTTTGCTCTTGATATAGCTTAGGCCTTCTTGGACACATGCAATTTGAATATTGCAGAGTACCAACTCCCTCAAGTTCCCTAAAGAGCCTTCCCTTCTCTAGAAAAGGGTTCTGTAATGAAACAGAAAATCTTCTCTGGGTGTACTCAGCCAACAGCTCCTGCCAAGTGGGGGATGTTCCCCAAAGGGCAGCTTTATCAATACTTCCTTTGGATATTTTCTTAGTGCCACTATTACTGTGCCTTTATGAGTGGATCCAACAGTCTCTTTTGACATAGCTACAGTCTGAGGAATCCCTTGCTAGTAAATATAGAACTGCCCACAACATTTACACCAATAGTAAAGCTGGTTTTCAGCTTTGCATGTGCCAAATGGAGACATCTACGGAAAGAGATTCTGCTGACTACAATGAACTTTGTGCTAGGACTTTCAAACTTTTCATGAAAGGATCACAATCTTTTATAGTGAAGGTATGTGTCTGCCATACACTTGCTCTATTAGCTTAGAACAGGCCCTATACTAAGTTTAGTTGCTAAACAACTAAACATATATATTTGGAAAATAATCATACCTTCCCCTGTTTACTCAAAAATAGGTGCAATCAAAGCTCATAAATAGTATTCTGAGCAAAAGGAGAAAACACTACTTGAAATAATGGAATACATTACAGAAAACAGTAATTTAGTTTTATAATGCCTTTCTTTTTCACAGAAATAATTATATATACTTCACCATCTTCAGCAGTATTAAAGATGTTATAACTAAGGTAACTTGCATTAATAAATCATAGTAGTACTGCAACATGTCATTAACAGTAGCTTTAGACAGAAGTCTTGGAAAAGAAACAAGAAAGAAGGTATATGATATGTCTTCAACATTTCCAGAAAACATATATTTTAAAAATATTTTACAGGTTAAATACTGATAATTCTGTAATTGTTTCTTTGGTAATACTGTGAAGTAATGTCTTTGCCATCTTTATAGTATTTTCTGAACTTCATAACAATAATTATTTAAAATTATATCAGTCTCAGACACATTGCATTTAAAAATATAAAGTCAGAGTCCCTAATAAATCCTTCTGGTTTTTCAAGTAACACAGATAAAATTAACTTTGCTAATCTTAACATGTTTTATTGTACCTTTACGTACAATTTCTATCCCTCTCTTTTTTTAAGTACAGAATCTATACAGTGGAAAGTCTTAGGCAACCTTAACTATAGTTGTTGCTGCCAGGTCTTCCTATAAAACTCAGGGAGAAATACTAGTATAATTAAAATTGATTGCAATGCTCACACTGATTTCAGATAATGAAAGAAAAGAGAAGAAACACTCCCTGAAATATAGCAAGGTCCCTGCAATAAAATTTTATATTTACACGGGAAGCACTAGTAATAAGATTTCAGGAAAACCTATGATTAATATATTATAGGCAAAACACATATATAAATATGTACATATAGGTATTGTATATTAAAAAAATCAGGTAAAAAGTCAAAATTATAGGATTTCACTTAGATATAGGTCTATCTTTTAATCAGTGCTAGTAACACTGCAGAATATTTGGAAGGGAATAAAAATGAAGTATAACATATTCAGTTGAAAACATGAGGAAAATATAACTGCTAAAACACATAATGTAATTCCATTACTTTAATGGTTTTCAGGGGACCTATTGTTG
>VXAU01002130.1:3250525-3277446 GCA_013399695.1 Formicarius rufipectus | reverse complement strand
GAAAAAAACCCCACAAAACAACAAAAACAAAAACAAAAAAAAGGCAAGCATATTCTTTCACAGGAGAGTATCAGTTTTGAACTGCATTTTTTATTCACATAAAAGCAGTGTTTCAACAGTCTGCATAACATTTCTTCATTTCTTTTATGAATCAAATATTTAGCACAAAAAGGTCTCCAACAACTTGGAAACTAAAAATCTTTCCAATTACATTCATTCTCAAGGTTGCTTTTTTAAAAGTAAGATTTTTGTTTTCAACTCTTTTCTCTGATTTTTCAACTTGCCTTAAAAAAAGTAACTCTGAAGTTTGAGGGAACTTTTTACATATGCCAACAAGGTGTTTTTTCAGCTAACTATACACAAAGAGTGTGGGAAAACAGTGTGTTAGAAAGGTCAATATAAATGAAAGCTACGAGAGGTATTTGGGGACACATATTTTAGATATATTTTAACTGTTTTCCTTTTAAATGGACTCTATCATGATAAGCTTTCAAGTAACTCTAGCAAGTTGAAAGTATTTGAAGATAAGCTACATTTATAGTGTACTCCTAAGTGCAAAGATTGCTGTGAACTCTTATTTATGACTGAATGGTATTATCTAGCCCCAAAATGTTCACATTTATTTTCAGTTTTACTAGTGGATGAATGCTGATTGACAATTAGTTCCATTTCCATCAGCTCCAAAGCATACAAAACAATTGGACATTCCATAAGCAACAGCACACTGTCTTCTTCAAGCTTCTTCAGAGGAAGTAATTTCAGCTTCCTCGAAACTAATCTCCTCTATTTGTTGTCTGTTTGGGTTTTTTCTTTCTTGTGGAGGAGGGATGGGTAGAAATTACAGAAATACACAAGGTAAGGTTGAACAGGACTCCGAGCAACCTGACCTAGCTGAGTATGTTGGAGCTACTCATTGGAGGGAGGCATGGAGTAGACAACTTTTAAAGGTTCTAACTATTCTATGAATAGTAGTCTCTGTTGAATACAAAACAGCTTTGGAAATCCCTGAAGTCAACTCCTACCCTTCATCATGAAGACCTTGGTACAGGACCTTTGAGACTATAGACAGAGATCAAGGTATCAGCTGGCCAAGTTTAATGACTGTCCAATTCTATCCAATTACCCTGTACTTTTCTAAGTATGCTAAGACTGTTTTGTGTTATCACTTCTAGGAAAACTTGTCTTCCTTGTGCTTATATCCTTACCTATTTCAGAGCGTATGCCTTGTAACCATAGTCAGACAGGCTGCTTTCATGTCTGTTAAAGTGAAATATAAATTATATTCTTAAGAGGACCAATGTCATTTTGAAGGGGCTAAAGAAGGCTTGGCTTTGTGAGAACTTTTGTTTCAGTCATCTATCTGACTTTGGACAACATATGATCTACAGTCCAGCTCTTGACCTACAAAACCAATAAGTGATATTTCCTGTCTTGCAATTAGCTTGTCTGTTCAGCTCCTCCAGGGAAGTATCCAAGTACTGTTAGCACAGTGCCTAGCCTACTAAAATCTTATATTTGGCTGGAGTTTACCTTCATTTGTACTGTACTTGTGGTAAATAAGTCAGACCACACCCATGCTATTTCTCATAAAACAAGGACATGCATACAAAAAATGGCTTGCCAGTCCCTCCCTCAATTTGCAAATGGCTGATCATCACCTTTCCCAATCCAGTTTATGCAGCAATTGAAGTCTTTAAAGACAGAAGAGCATGATGGGTGGTCCTGAGACCCGGTGACTGAATCAATCTCGTAACTCTTACTCTGGAAGAAAGGGCTTAGATAGAACGTAACAGCAGTTATTTTAAGCTGTTACAAGAGTAAATGAATGCTGGCACCAAACCTAATGTTCTTGAGGGGATTGGAGAGAGCGAATCCCTCCTGGAACTTGGCCTAGCCCTCTTAAAAGACCCTAAGATGTGGAAGGGGACCTTCAGGCATGAGATGTATGTTCACCTGGCATTTTTAATTTTTCATTTTTGACTTTGTAACAAAACTTAATTTAAGTTTCTGCCAATCCTGACTTCCTAAGAATCACAGGACTCACAAGAGTTTTGTGTCATGGTGGTACATTTTTGTCTTTTGGTGTAACTTCACATTATATTCATTATGACTAATAAGAAAAGACTGCATTGAAGTATTGTTACATTAGTATTCAGTGAAACATTGTTAAGGAAAAATTACATTTTAAACATTTCAGAAAACATTTTATTAGTCTGTTCATTTGCTTTTTCATCAATGCAAACACTTCTAGAACACAGTCTGAAGTCAACTTTTAAAAAAAGCAGGTGTATCAGTTTGCTAAATGCAATGATTTCTGCTCACAAGAGCCAAGGAATAGCAAAATGAGCAGGATGGGAAAGGGAGCTAACATTTTAGTGCTTTTATCACAACAGTTAATTTTGTCTTATGAAACTCATGTTATATTTACTAGACTGTCAGTGTCATTTCTATAGACCACAGTGAGTTTTGCTTTCTGTCATAAACTATCCTGCAATGACATTGCATGGGGTGAAAGAGGACTTTATCTTCCTAGCCAAGAGTTTTCTAGCTATTTGGGCATATATTCTAGCACTAACAGCTGTACCACCCTGTACCATAGCAAAATTAGTATCACAATAGCTTTATAATCCTGGACATTGCACCCACAGGGTGAATTTACTGCAGGGAGAGAAGGGGTGGCTAAGGACACTTAACTTCCTCATCAGCATGGCGTGCTTGCAGCCACATGAGGATAACTCTCCATTCACACTGCAGTTGCATTTGTTCCAGTCAGGAATGTCATCTGAGGAAAGACAAATGACCTACTTTTTTGTTTGTACTTAAAAGAAAAACTGAAAATGCCTGGCAGGGTAACAAACTAAACATGCTTACCCGTGTTGTGGTCGTGTGCTCAACACCAAGGGATCAGGCATTAAGAAATCAAATCACTCTGCTATTCTTTATGCTGTTTCTAAGATGTTGCCAGCACTCATGAAGTGCTTGTTACCAGTTGACACAGAAAGTGAAGTAGTTTTAATATTTTTGTACAAATATTCTATGTCAAAGTATAAGATTGGGATGGAAAATATTTTGTCTGCCTAGAGGGAATTAGAAATAGGAGATGGGAACTTGCTGCAAGTTTTGCATCTCTGCAGCAGAAGTGGGATTTTGTGGTATGTGTTTGTGTATAACGATAGAGGGGATTCTGCTCCTATGTTTTACAGTACCTGGGGATTAAAAAGGCTTCTCCCATATGAGTGAGTTTCTAGGTCTCTGGAAACAGGAAAAAGATTTTGCAATGTACATTAGTATGTGGAGATGGAAACCGTTTGCCCTGCATTTTGCTCTCCTGGGTGATCTTGCAATGAGTAGTCATTTGTGTTCCCCAAAGAAGGTGCTTTTGAAGGGTTTGAATCTTTCTAAGGATTCAGGTCCTGTGATTCCTGAAGATGTCTCCAACACTTCACAGAATGACACTCAGTGAACAGCACATGCTAATGGAAGACTGGATAAATTCTGAGATGTCATTAGTTAAATGACTGAAATTACCACCTATGAAACTGAATTCATGACTACAAAATCAGTGTCACTAAAATTATGATAGTGGCACTGATAGATTACCACCTTTTGTTAGTGCATAGAGGCCAAAAAACCATTTCCATGTTTCAGAGCCCGTACCACAGCATTTGTAATGTTGACAACAGAATACTGGCTGTCATATAAGAAAGAGGCGAAAGATACAGTTTGGTAAAGAAGATTGAGTACTTTCTGAAGGCCTTCAACCAAACACCGAAGTAATAGGAAATTGCATGGAGCCATTCTCTCACCAGTCTTTTCCTAGATTCACGTGGAGTCACTAGGTGAACTACTCTGAAAACACGGACCTTTGTACTGCCAACATACAAATGGGGTTTAGCTTCCTCTCTGCTTTATTTCGTATGACCTTAGCATTAATACCAGATAGCCCAATTTGTGAATGTGATAAACTAACTCACGTTTGAGTGTGACCAATCAACGCAATCTAATCAAGACCTAGAGAGCTATGCCAGTAGAGGGGAAACAAAGCACTCTGTGGCATGCACAGTGAATAGTTGTCTTTTGACATGAGTGATTACTGCCAATCAAATCATTCTGTAATGCTTTTCAGTGAACACCCCTGCCATGACAGTTTCTGTAAACAGCATCTTCTCTCATCCCTATCTCATGAGAAACTCTACTCTGCCCTTGAGAAGGATGTTATGAACGTGTTTACACTTTTGTTTTTTCTTGTCTGGATCATACACTGAGCAACACATCCACACGTGACATCTCCAACACCTAGAAAACCCAAAGTGCAGAGCACACAGCATCAGGTCAGCCCTCTTTGTGGATGCTCACCTAAGCCGCCTCACTCGGTACACCGCTCTCCATGTACTTAGCGGGGTTTTGAACCCCGCTCTCCATGTACTTAGCAGTGTCTTAAAGCTCTGGGAAAGGAGTCACATCAGGGAATGAGTCTGAGCTCAGCGACAGACACAGGGGGGTGGCCAGGGGCACCCCCGGAGCTGGAGGGCCGCTGCAAGCGCCGACCCTTTCCACTCCCCACGGCACAGGGTTCGGCGTTCCCTCCTTGGCACAGACAAGCGTCTGGCCCTGTCCTGACCACCTTCCCTCCCCGCCAGGGACCTGCCAGGCCCTCTCCCCTGCCCGGGAGAAGGCATGGGGCAGCGGCAGCCCGCAGGGAAGGGCTGTTTCCAGGGAAGGGTTGAGCGGAGCGGAGCCGTCCCCCTCATTCCCGGGAGGACTCCCCGAGCTGGGTCCAGGGACGGGCGCGACTCCAGGGCGGGACAGCGGCTTCGGGGCGCTCGCCACTGCTGGCACATCCGCCTGCATGACAGCATCACAGGATCAATTAGGCCGGGAAATAGCCCTGGGATCATCGAATCCATCCCGCGACCGAACACTAGCATGCCAGCTGGACCCCGGCACCAAAGTGCCACGTCCAGTCTCGCCTTAAACACCTTCAGGGACGGCGACTCCACAACCTCCCTGGGCAGCCCGTTCCAATTCCTAATCGCCTTTCCTGTGAAGAAACCCCTCCTCACGTCCAACCTAAACCTCCGCTGGCGCACTTAGGGCTCTGTCCTCTCACCCTGCCGCCAGCTGCCTGGGGGAAGAGGCTGAGCCCCACCCGGCTACAACCTCCCCCCAGGTTACCTCTCTCCCGGCTCCATCCCCTCCGACTCCCGCTGGCGGAGCGGGCCTGGCGCGATCCCGGTGCGATCCCGGCGGGAGCCGCCCCCCGGCACGGCGCATGCGCCTCGGCGGCCGCCGCCGGGTGTGTTCCGGGAAGATGTCGGCGGCGTGGAGAGCGGCGCTGGCCGCGGCCGCCCGAGCTCCGCTGCGGGGGCGCCTCGCCGGGATGCGGCCCCCGCGCACACACCGCCGCGGGGCCGCCGTCTTTCTCGGAGGAGGCTGCCTGGCGGTGTGCTACAGCCTGCGGCCGCCTGTGCTCCCCACCGTCCTGGCTCAGGTAAGGCGGCGGCGGCGGCGACAGCATCCCCGCTCCCGTCGGCGGGAGCCGCAGCCCGCGGGCGGCGGTGCGGTGCTCAGGCCCCGTCCTGCGGGAGCCCTCATGGCATCATGTGCTGCTGCTGCTGCTGCTGCTGGTGGTAGTGGTGCAGAAGGTAAGGCGCGTCCCCGGCCCGGCACCATCAGCGTGTCACCCACACCGAGCCCTCCGCTCCGCTCCGGGACAGCTTCCCCCGTGCGCTCGGCGGCTCCGCACCCCTGGGATTTGCACCGGCACCTGGCGGCGGGCTGGTCACTCTCAGGTGGAAGGTAGCTTCCTTCCTTTTCTCGGTGCCCCGTGTGCACGTCAGGTGCTGCCGGGCATTCGTGCACCTTTTTTCCGTCTTAAAAAAAGAGTATTTCACGAAAGTAGTGCTTTTATAGCTGATATTTTGTCTGAAACGCATCAGACAAAACGCATCACTTCCTCTTACTACGTCCAGAATGTGTGCTCTGGATGCTAAAGAGTATTTTGCCTTGGAGCATCAGTGGGCACTCAGAAGGGTACGTTCAAGGACAGATGGTTATTATTTACAAAATAATCTTTTCAAGTTTCAAAACACAGTTACGTTTCCCGACTTTATACTTTTCATGGGGGTAGTGAGCTTTTTCCTGTTTTTCCTTCAGCTAAGAAGTTACTGACAATTAGAGTTGGTTTGTTATTTAAAGGCTGGAAGACCTAAATGTTTTGTAGGCCAGAGGGTTTAGGTGGAATGGGAGGAAGAGGTCAGTGTATGCTTGCACTACCCAGTATCATTCACCTATTTGTATCTAACAGTTTTTGGAAGTTCAACTGTTTGTATGCATTGGTGTCTTGTCTCTTATCACTGAATGAAGCAGATAAACTACAAGCAGATAAATTGCAACCTTTATTCTTGAGTCAAGAACAAAGAATAATTACTTTTTTTAATAATGCAGTGTTATTTTTGGAGAATTTCTAAACTGCATCTTCTTAGAAAACCCAATTTTTACTAAACAGACATTTTTCTAAATAGATTAACTATTAGTCCTGGTTCCTTGGACAGCACATGTTAAAAGTGTAATTTTTTGTATACAGCTCCTAGCAAGGAAAACATCCATTACTCTGTTAGAAATCCTGCTGGAAACATGTCTCCTTGTTTTTACATTATGTGACATTCTTCAGCAGCATTGTATTATGTTTAAAGTCTTGTCATAGACCAATTTTGCGTAGGTATGGAACTCTTGCTTAAGTAGATGTGTATGTAGATATACATAAAATGTATTACATGTGGAGAGTAATCACTTCTAAACTCTGTTGAGTGTAGTGATCTAATTTTGGTGCTGTTGTGTTCTCTTGGAGTAGCTTTCATGTAACACATGGGCAGTCCTAAAAGTACACTTTTAATAATTCTCAGGGGGAACTCCAAAGGTTTGTGGCTTATTTAACTGATTTGATTTTGGACACAGTAAATTGCTGGACTGCAAATGTTTTGTAATTTATTCAATTTGAACATCTTGGTTTTCCAGTAGAACAGTTGTTGGATGTGCTTGTTTTCAAAATGTCTTGTATTTCATATTGCTGCAATTAATGTATTGAGCTTTTCAAAACTACCTAGGAACTGACCATGTAGAGCATAACATTAAGACTGAAACATTAAGACTGAAAGTGGAACTGGACTATGAAGGCAATGAGGAATAGAACCAAAGAGCCATGCTGCAATTCTCTTAAGTTTAGATGCTACTTGTGACTTCTTATTGATAGAAAATAGTCAAAAGCAAAACAGAGTGTTGGAACAAGTATGTCACCTTTATGTTTTGAAGCCACCTTTCAGTTCAGAGCTTGTGGAAAACTGGTAAATGGAGATGTTTTTCACATGCTAGTAGAGTATAACCTTAATTTCTGTTATTCCTTTTTATTGTAACTGGTCTCAAGCAGCCTTCCTTGAGACTGTGCTTACAAACAGTATTGATCTGTTTATTTCTCTTGAAGTGACATAGTAGGATTATTTGCAGTGTAGGTATGTGAAATACTATAGATTAAGGCAAATATTTGAAATTGCATAATTTTCTTTTATCACTGTTATAATAAAGGAATATGTAGTGGAAATGTTTATACTTTTACCTCATCAACTAGGCCTAACATTTGCTCTTGAGACTATAGTGAGATTATGCTTACAGTGCTTCACAATTTTCCTTGGTAATATAGTCTTTACTGTTGAACTACTGCAAAGTAGGTGGTAGTTGTTTAAAATACTTGGCAAAGTGGAGCTGAAAACGTATCTCCATGCCAACGTAAGATGATTTTAGGTTTATTTATTTGACACTTTCCAGCAGCATCACTTTATGTTTAGGAAGTGCTGGCACTAAGACCAGTGTTACCGATGTGTGGCACTCCGGTGTAACCATAATTTAAGCCACTGGGTAGATGCTCATTCTCGTCCTAAGTGAGATGCGAGAATCATTCGTAACTTTGTTGCAGAAGCAAAGTTTCATTGTTTGTGTTGCTTGCTGTTTGTATAGGTTACATAGTTGAAGTTGCTAACTCCATTTAGGTTTTCTGGGAATAAAAGTAGTCTCTACCAAACTAGTCAGATATCTTTTAGCTATACCTTCTTCTAAGCTATGCCAGACATATAATTTCTGTTGAAACTGGCACACAGCATGTCAAAGATAAAGTTTTGTAAATTCAGGTTTTGTTTTGGCATTTTTGTTTTTGTTTTTTGTTTGTTTCTGTTTTTTTTTTTTTACTATTTAAAGCTTTGATTATTTTAAAGTCAAAGACTTATACCTTTGACACCTAGTTTCTTGCATGATTATATAATTCCAGTCCTTGCTTGCTACTGGAGTGGGTTTAATCCTGCTCTTACTGGTTATTGACACTTCCAACTTCTGCTCAGGGTGAATGCACTCTAGCCTATGTCCAAGACTGTGCAGAATCAAAGAACCTGCAGGGTCAGATAATCTGGGGGTTTTGTGAGTTGTATGGATAGTATCTGTTTTATTTTGTAGTGGCTTGTGTTTGGTTACTGTGTTTTAATAGAATTACTTATTCTGACAATAAATTTTCAGGTTGGGCTTTTTTTTTGTTTGACCAATTTTTTTTGTCACCATTTTCACTGCCACTTGTCTGTTCTTACAGCTTACATTAAGTGGTTAGCATATTCATAATAAAACTTTCTATATTTAATGTAGTATTACCTCAGATGTAATCTTTCATACTAGCTGTCTCTTTACGGTTTCAATAAGTAATTTATGAAGTAATTTTCATCCTCTTCATTTGCTGACCTACTGTTTACAAATGTACAACAAGTATATATTGGAGTAAGTCCGTAGTGCTGATTGTAAATTCTACAAAGATTATTATAGCAAAGTGAACATAATTTTTTTTTTTTTATAGCTACCAGGTTTTAGTTCTATCTACACTTGTTATTTACCAGTGAAGCTACACTGACAATATTCTAGACTAGATATAGCTTGTGCTGGGAAAAGCTAGATTTTTTTTTTAATGACATTATCTAATCTGCTTGTATTTAGAGTTCTACTAGTGTGACTCTGAATGGGGATTTATGGTGAATTCACTAAAAGTGTTTCTTCTGTTGTCCTAACCAACACATCCAGATCAAAAATGTACACATTGCACACTGCAGAGATACTGTACAGACCACTTTTCTTCTTTAGTGGTGTAATTCAAATCACACAATGGGATATGGTTTATAACCTTGATGAGACTTGCAGTATTGTCTATCGTGTCTTTGTTCTCTCAGAGCATGAAGTTTGCCTTACTAATATGGCCTAAAACCATTGGAATTCTTTCATTAAAGTGTGCTGCTTACCTCAAGTCAACTTTGCACACAGTTAGGTTGCCTTTAGCAGGGTCACGAATCAAGTGTGTGATTGTCAAAGGGGATTTGGAACGGCACATGCTGGGAAGTTCCAGCATTCAGTGAGAAGCAATAAGTTCTGTGTCCTCACTCCAACTAAATTTGGAACTTCCTGAAGGACTGTAGGATCGATATTGTATGTGCACAAACTGCAAATGATAAGAAAATTCTGAGAAGCAGCAGGCTGCCAGAGGCAGCATATCCTGCCCCTGCTGAGTCTTTTATGGCCGTATTTAGTTACTAGCTTCAGAAAGAAGATTATAATTTGATTTGTCCTTGAAAAGTTGCCATCCCTGCAGCATGTCACAATTTGTGCTGAGTCTAAGTCACTGTTTTCCAAATGAGACTGACGGGAGTTGTTACTAGAACATATAAGAAGTTATATGTCTGCAAAGTCTTCCCTGTTTGCTGACAAACTTTATCATGTTTCAACATTCTTTTTCTAGGGTTGTGGGAGCATTGGTTGGGACTTAAATATTTAATGCTGCTTTCCTGAGGTAAAGAGGAAAGCACAGCTTAAAGCATTTTTTTGATAGGTTCTTGTTAATACTTTGTTACATGATTGTAGTCTAATTTGTTCTCTTTATCTTACCTTTTCTACTACTGCTCTGTGGCATCACCAATCCTCAATTATTCCAGATAAGGAGAGACTCAATTTGTGTCCTGGAGGTCTTAAAAATGTATATTGTAGTTGATCACACTAAAAATACAAAGGTAATGTTATAACAATAGCTAACAAATAATTTGTGATGTTGAGTGTTTTTAAGTGTCTGAAATTCTTTGATTTAAAACATGTTTATTGAAACAATTCTATTTTGTACTGCATTGACTTTTTTATTTCACTTTGACCTGTGTTAAATGTTTCATCATTTTCCAGTGTTAGCAGTTCTTAAGAGAAGCAAATATAGCCACATTTGGTAGTGGTGACTGTGTGTCACGATGATATGAATGCTGTTATTCTGAGCCACTGGGAGTAAAATACTTCACATGATTAAAGCTAGAACTTAGATTATTTTTTGGGGCTACATATCTACCCACCACAAAAGTCTGTTTTGGAACTATTGCCTTACACTGTTTAAAGAAACCACAATACTGTAAAGGATTCTTCAAACACTAGTTTGTTCAGGAAAGACTCATGGTTCTGCCAGTGTGGAAAGGCAAAATAGTATCCTGGAGGACCTCTGAGCAAATTACAGGGCTATGATGCCACAGCTCATAGGATAATCTAAGGAGAGTACTTAAGTATAACTTGAGTTTATAAGGGGTTTAGTAAAAGTCTCATGACTCCTAGACTTGGAAGCTGATAAGAATTGTTTAAAAAGTTCTGAAATCCAACCTATGTTTTTTTTGGTGGCACTTTGACATGTGTGCTGTGTCTCCAAAGAGATGAGTTTGATGTAGTTCATATGGAGCTGAGATATAGTAATTTTAAACAAATTCTGTATTTTGAATGGTTTTCTCTCAGGTAAAATTTCTAACCCAGATCAATACATCATTTGCAAAATACTGTATACTATAAGCATGTTACCTGTATAGTTCATATTTACTTGATTGATAACTTCTGTCAGGAAGGTGTAAAATGCACGTTTCCAAAACAAATGTAATCAGTTGCATGCGTTTTATTTAAATCCTTTGAAGTAACTTCTACAGAGCAGTGGAAGGAAGAAGTGCATAACTCTGGGATTTTAGTGGCCTTTTTACACATCCTTAATATCCAGGACCATTTTGTGACTTAAGTTATGCTTCCACTACTTTTAGGTCACTCTTTCTCACTCAGTATATTTCTGAATATTTTTTTTAACAGATAATGTTATTTAGTAAGGTAAACTGTGTGTAGTAACTGCATGTGAAGGATTTTTGGTCCAATAAAAGTATGTATGTAGCATTTGAATTTGGTCACCAAGTAGAAAAAAATGTATTTCATATACATTAAACAATGATTCCTACAAAGTTACATGTAAATTGAATTGCTAGACATTGATGAATCTTGTTAGAATGGGGAATTTTTGTGGAGGTATCTTTGCAATCTGTTTAAAAAGTGTGGTTCATGCTAAGGGAAGAACATTGCTATTAAGATGAGGTGTCTTGATAAATATGGAACCTGGGATAAAATTGCATAAGGATTTGTAATGATGTATGGAATCGCCTGGAGGGAGGAATGTGGTTCTAAAATAAAACCAGAAAGAATATATGCAGTCCGATCTGAGAGATACACAGGGAGAATCCTATGCTTACTCTGTAATAAAGAAAAGAGTTGCCTGCTTTTGGTGGAGCAAAAATCCTAGAATAGGTTTTCTTTTCCTAAGTAATATTTTAAAGTGTTTATTTCCAAGTCTTTTGTTAGAAACTAATTGAGGATGCAGATGTAGCAGTGCATACAGAAGATTACTAGGATGCTCACAAAGTAAAATTAAGCATGTAGAAAATACTTCTGCATCATAATGTTTTGACATGCTTTTGAAACTTTATGTTTGTAATCCACATCAAATAAGCTACTCAGTGATGGCTTGCAGGCCTCAGAGAAACCTCATGTTTGAATTTAGCTGGTGCGAACCTGACCATGTGGTTACATTATCAATGCTTAAAATCTATGTGGTAAAAAATGCCATGTAAAAATAATGAAAATTACTGTTGCTGTTGTAGGTTGGAGCATCTTTTAGTAAAGATTGGGTTTTTGTTTGTTTGATTTTTAAATCTTTTTCCTGCTTTACCGCTTCCCTAAAGGAACTGCTTCCTTAACATGTTGTTCTTTTATCTTTTTGCACCTTGCCTTGTTGCTGGTTATTGTTCTCTTTGCTGTCTTGTGCTGTTCAGAGTGGAGCAGGACAGCACACAGAGCCAGGCAGTGGTTCCCTGCACAGTCCTGGATTTCTATTCTCATTGTACCATGGTTGGAAATGTGTTAGAGGATTCTTGCTGCATCTTCAGGTTGGGTAATTGAATCAGTTGCAAGATGGTGCCTTTAAATCTTCTTTCCACTGAAGAATCTGCAAAACTGGCAGCCTTTGGAGTGGGGGTCCAGGTGTATTCAAGGTGTTCTGAACCCTTGGCGTTTCTTTACAGGGCTGCCCAGTACTAGAGAGGCTCCTTACAGACGTGTAGTGGGCTGCAAGCAGCACTCTTGTCAGCATGTGGTAACATCCATCCCTTTACTAGCTTTGAGGTTTACTCTCCACTTTACTGCTATATTTACTGTCTCAATAACTATTACCAAAAAAAATTGTCTTAGATTACAACACAGCAGTCAACTCAGTAGGTAAATGCATTCAGTACTACCCATTATTAAGCAGGAAATGGGTAGTCAATTTTTTATTAAATGACTGAGATATCTCTATGGCAGTTTAAAGAGGCAGTTTAACACAATTCATGTGTGTGCCTTCTGACTCTGGTATTATTGTGTGAATATATTCCTACTAAGTCTTTTGTTTTCTCTGCATCTAGAAGTATACTGAAGTACTACAATGCAATCACTTTGGTTCCGTGTGTTTACATGCCTTGGTAACACTGTTGCCTCCTAATTCACCTAGAATTAATGAGTTTCAGTTAGTAGTCCCAAAATATTCTGAAAATAGCAAGTGCTCAAAAAATGCATTTCTAAACAACATTCCTCCAGTTTTTAAGCATCAATAAATATGCACGTCCCCTGCAATTAGATTGCTAGCTCAACTTACTCCAGTATTTTTTCTTTTCCTTAAATACACTTCTGTATTTTTGAAACTCTTCCTCTTGCACAGCCAAAGAGAGTAACCTTAGCTACCTCTTGTTTAATTCTGTATTTCAATGTTATGGAAATACTGTATGTATCAGGTATCCACTAAGCAGTCTAAATCAATAACTGAGATATTAAATATATCACAAACATCATTCTCAGCATTAGTGACATACAGACATTGTCATGTTGTGTGCTTAAAATAGAATGTGGTATAGAGAGTATGGAATCTGTAGGACTATGATGCTATAATTAATTATACCCTTAGGTATTACCCATGTATGTGCATTTGTTTCACAACTTTAAATATATGGTATCCTTTTCAGCTTTTTGAATTTGAAATATTTCTTGCCTGAAGTTTTTGGCTTTGAAAATATTTACATTTATTCCTCTCTCTGCCTGGAGATTCTTTGTGCAGGTGTCTTCATTGTTGCTAAAACAACATGATGTCAAATGTAATCTCGGGGGGTCAAGGTTAAAATTCAACTATCTTTCATCTGATCTGTCACCTTTTACTTGAATTCACTCTTGCTATATGACTTCAGTGATTAAAAAAAATCTAACATTCTTTCTAGGCACTTTGATACATGTGGACAGATGGGGTGAATTAAGCTGCATGGTTTTGTGTTTTTAGCTAATATAATAAAAAGCTAGTGTCAGAGAGTCTTTAGCTGTTTATGTTAGTGGGCAAACATAAACAGATAAGAAATTAGTTTGCCTGAAAACAAAAAATAGATTGATTAGAAAGAATTCCACAAAATAATATACTGATTTTTAACAAAGAACCTAGAGAAGAAACTCACATTTATTTACTGGTGATATAAGACTTTTCCTCCAGTAAACACTGTAGATGTCTTCAAAAATAGATATTACAAAGTTTATTTTTTATTTGCTTTATTGAGTGGAAGCTCTGTTTGGTTTTTTGGTTTGTTTTGGTTTGTTTTGTTGTTTGGGTTTTTTGGGGTTTTTTGGGGGTTTTTTTGTTTGTTTTTTTGTTGTTTTGTTGTTGTTGTTTTTCCTAAAAACTTTGAGCATAGTGATAATTAGTGTGGGTTTTTTGTTTTGTTTTGTTTTCTTTTAAGAAATTATCTGTTCCATACAAGCAGTAGCAACTATTCCCCAATTGCTACTGTTCTGCACTGGTTTTCAAACGTGTTTGCTGGATTATGGTCAGAGTGTTACACTTCTGTGCAGAGCTTTGTATAAGATTGTGTCTGACTGAATATGGTTATTCCTGACAAGCAGCTCAGCATCTTGGAAACATAATGTAACCAGAAAAAGAAGAAATAACTCATAATCTAGTTTAATTTGTACTGCGGTGCAAATTATGTAGACTTCACTGGTGATATATGTGACAATAGCATTACACCTATTTTTTGCATTGGGTACTTTTAGGTCACTAAATTTTGATGCATTATAATGTTGTCTAATTTTCTTTTTGCTATGGTTCTTATAATAAGGTTACTTAGCATAACTAGGCTTGTTTGAATAATATTCCAGAAAGGCAGTAGTAAAAATAATCATCCAAAATAAATGACAGATAAAACCATGTGAAATGCTTATTCAGAATGCATGTATTAGGCTATAGATCCCTACTGCTACTCACAAAGATCTTTGTTACACTATGAATTGAAAGACGAGGGAAGAGAATCTTGCCAGCTTTAAACACCGAGCATCATTTAAAGTAGTTCCTCAGGGTTTTTGTCCCGTTCAGGGTAGGAGAAATTTCAAGAATGACTGTCTTGCACTGGTGTAGTCTATAAAAAGCACTTCTAGCAGATGTACCTAACAAATATCAGTACCAATAACTTCCCTGCTCCTTTGTCAAATCATCAGAGAAACTCCTTTGTCTGCTTCCAAAAACTGCAGAGGCAAACCCTGGCATAGATGGAAAGGCTGCATGAAACGAAGGAAATCAGTGTTTCCAGAAATTTTTTTCTCTTTTTTTTTTTTTTTTTTTTTTTTTTTGGTAAAGTTTTGTATAATTTTCTTTGATAATGCCTCTTATAGGAGATACTACCATTTACATTAATAATCTATTAAGAAATTATAATGTAATAATAAAACAAAACATACTGAACTGCGTATAAAGCTATGTACATACTTATAAATTTATATATCTTAGTAAGGATATATATGCAGATGTATAAAATATACTTAAAATACAGAATGTGAATGCAGGAATAAGAAATAAACTGTGCTGCTAATGAAGTTATGGGGTTTATTTTGAAACTTTATAGTGTAAATGGACAGATATGCTCAGAATTTAAAGGATGTATTCTGCCTGAAGTCCCATCAAAGGTGGAACTGGTGGCCCTGTAACAGGCAGAGGGCTGCGTGCTGCCAGGTCAGGCTTGGCTTGGAACTTGATTGCTTCTGCATGCTGATGTGAAATCTTGTCAAGGAGAAAAGCAGAAAGTTCTGATGTTGGGTTACTCACAATGGTGGAATGGACTTTGTATTGTATTATATTTTCTCAGAAAGTGGCCAAAATGAACTTATTTTTCAGCAGAGAAGTCTTAATGGCTACATAGTGACCACATTATCTGATGTTCTGCTTCTCCTTTTATAAAACTTTGAAAATTAGAAGATAACAGACCTTAAGAGCATGACTGACAGAAGAATTGGTTTGGGGCTGCAATACAACTTCTGGATGAGTTCTTCCTAAATTTGCTTTTAAATTTTTATTACCAAAATCTAATTACAAAAAAAGTAATCTTAGATCACAACAAAGTAGTCAATTCAGTAGGTCAGTGCATTCGGTACTGCCTTTTATTGACCAGGAAATGAGGAATCAGTTATTTATTAAATGAGATGTCTACAGTCTATGGCTATGAAAGACAGTTTAGCACAATTTATGCATGTGCCTTCTAACTCTGGTATATCACAGTAACAACAAAAACTGTGCACTTGTCTGGTAATATGGTGTCTTTAAAGGAAATGCAAAATCAGAATTATACTTGGCATGGAGAGTAAGATAGTGCTCTTTACCTTTACTTTATAACTTAAAATTGTTTAAAGTTGTCTCAGTAGACCAGAATTGTCAGAATGAAATGTTCTCCCTTATTAACCTGAGGAAAAGGAGTAAGAATGTATGGTTTTTACCTGGAATTGTGGTAAAGCTGATGGATAAAACATCTGGCACCCTTTTGTACTGAAAAATGTGCCTGATTGTCTTGGGCAATATGGTAGTATCACTGCTATATTTGGGGATAAGTAAATAATGACAGGTATCTGCTGAAGATGTGGAAACAGCAGGACTAAACATTTTAATCTCCTAAAGATGAAAAAAAATGCACAACCTGCACCAGTTTAAAACCAGGGTTTCCCAGATCAATTTAGATGCGTTTAGCTATTGTAAAGCATTAATATAAAATCTGTACTGTTTCATAAGAACAAATGAGAAGAATTGATACTTGATTTACTTGTTCATATGAGATGAACTTCTGGTTCTTATCTGTTCTTCATTACGTCCATCTCCACTTAAGAGAAGCTTTTCTGCCTTTTTCAGTGAGTTGTTGTGGTTTAACCCCAGTTAGCAACTAAGCACCTTGTAGCCCCTCACTCACTCTTCCCTGGTGGGACAGAAGAATAAAGTAAGAATACTCATTTTGGGTTGAGATACAGTGTAATAGGTAAAGCAAAAGCTGTGCACACAAGCCAAGCAAAACAGGGAGTTTGTTCTTCACTCCCCATGGGCAGGCAGGTGCTCAGCCATCCCCAGGAAAACAGGGCTCCATCTGTAACAGTAACTTGGGAAGACAAATGCCACCACTCCAAATATCCCCTCCTTCCTCTATCTGCCCCCATCTTTATATACTGAGAATGATTATATATGGTCTGGGGCATCCCTTTGGTCAGTAGGTGTCAGCTGTCCCAGCTGTGTCCCCTCCCAACTCCTTGTGCACTCACAGCTGGGCTGGGGTGAGAGGCCTTGACTCTGTGTAAGCCCTGCTCAGCAGTAACTAAAACATCCCTAGGTTATCAACACTATTTCCAGCACAAATCCAAAATATAACCCCATACAAGCTACCATGGAAAAAAATAACTGTCCCAACCAAAACCAGCACAGTTGTGTCTACAATAGAACATTCTAGGAAGTTGTTGGTTTGGTTTGGTTGGTTTTTGGGAGTTTTTTTAAGAGAGTTTTGGTACTAACATGCATAAATCAGAGTAAACCTTTTTTCAGTGTTTCGTGCAAGATATAGTTTGTCTTATTGAAATTTTTGTGTTCCTAATGTAATTTAAGGGAGTACTCTTGGGTTTTTTTGTTTGGTGTTTGTTTGTTTGTTTGATTGGTTGGTTGGGGGTTTTTTGTTATTGTTGTTTTGTTGTTTGTTGGGTTTTTTTTCCCCTGGTGATACAGTTACAGCAGCCACTTGGAAAATGTAGATATGGTTTACTAAGTTTGCAGTCTTTCATGTTCTAATTCTACATAAATTCTGAGGTTAGGCCAGGGATGCTTATAATAAAGCACATGAAAAACAACTGAGTGATGGAAACAGAGCTACTGAAACAATATGCTGATTCCATTTGTGCTTGGTTGGGTGAGCTCTGCAATGTGGAGATGCTTTCTCTGTGCTGTGACTTGTTTTGTCTCTAACTTTCTTCTAACCCTCCATCAGAATATCTGGCAGTGCTTGCTGCTCTTTTTTCTTTACTTGATTGAGAATTTTCTAAGCTCTGTGAACTCCTTTCATTGAAATTGGATATAGGCAGACCTTTACATATGGAAACTTCTCAATAAAATCTTAAAATATGTAGGGATTAATTTATAATAGCAAAACATGCTGTATTTCGTCATATACACTTAAAACGTTTATTGTAATTTGTAATTCAAAGCAAATCAATTTCTGTGTTACATCAGAACTGAAGTTGTTTTTATAGCTTGGTTGTTATTGAATGTGTGTGTGTTACTGCCTGCAGTATTTCTACTGCTGGGAAAAAAAAAAAACAAACTACAACATTTTTTTTGACATGGAGCTGTAGTTAAGCACTAGTGTAAAGAAATTTGTGCTTGTTTTTTGAGTTCTTTCCAGGATATTTTTTTAAACAGTACTAAAGACCTAAAAAGTCATGAGTGTCAGTATTTAGGTTGTGACCTGTGGGAAGGACTCAACATGAAAAACAAAAGTGGCAAAAACAAAAGCAAGTCTTCTGTTTCCGGATTTTTCAAAAAAATCTGATAAAACTTTAGATTTTAGTTTAGCTGAAGAACCGTCATGAATGATAAACAGTGTAAAATTACTTTTCCTAGAACACAATGTTTTCTCTTACTCTGAATATGCCTGTTGTATGTAATGTTCCCACTCAATCTCCCAGAAAACATTGTAGGAAACTGCTGACATACTTTTTTCCCAGCTGCTGTTTAATTTGGAAAACTGACAGTGTCATATTGCCAAATGGTATTATTTTTTAAGATTTATGTTCTCGCTTCTCTTCAACCTCAAAAGTGCAAAATACAAAGAAAAATTAAATATTTAGGTGCATCAAAATATTGGATGTGTTAATTGAGCAGACTTTGTATAGCAGTAAATACTGGATTCTTTGTTAACACCCCTATGAAAAATAATGCAATTTCACCATTTATATGCCATCTGTTTACTGAATGTTTGTCATGGGTACCTCAGTTTATAATTTATGATGGAAGAGTCTCTTGACAGTACTGCTACTTGAGACGACAACAGTGCAATCAAGATGTATTGTCAGAAATCCTAGAATCCAGGTCAGATTCCTTGGTGTAAAACTTTAGAAGCAGTGTATGCCATTGCAGTGCAGATGACTTTTTCCTTGCAGTATTCACTCATTCTCAGTGGCAGTGGCGCAAGGTACCACTTCCAGTATTGCAGGGTACTGGTACTGACAGAAAACAGGCAGTGACATCACACGGCTGCGTCCTTTTTGGGAAGGGTTTGTGAGCATACTGTAAGTATGGCAGTAACATGTCATCCCTCTTCCCTTTTCTTCTCCTAATTTCTTGTTAATTAGGTCTGTGTAGGGGTCTCTGATTCTTTCCTTCAGGGCTCTGCAGGATGAAGTTGTGCCAGAGGGTCCTGGGTTCTTTCTCCTTCGTGTAGCTTGCAGGTTATGTCACTCTCCATCTATCGCTTCCAGGAGCAGAAGACTCCAGGCGGGGGTGCTCTGCACTGCCCCTTGTCATCAGGAAGCAATGCGACTTCTGCTCCTTCCATTGCTGAAGCAAAGAGCCTGTGCTGGGCTCGGCCTTGAATGCAGAGTTAGAAGGTGGTGAGTAATGGGAAGTAGACACTGGCTCTGGGCCAGGCTGTGTAGGGATTAAATTCTGGATGTGATTTTAATATTGTGGAATCAGACCCTTCCATATGGTTCCACCGTGTGTGTGATTGTGTTTCACCTCAATAAATTCAAGTTATTTACATATACTTCTGGCCATCAGAAATACCCAGCTGATCTGACTGGACCACAGCAAGTGGATTTAAATGTTGTTCATAGTTCTTTGAAGTGTGTAAAACTTAATGCACACAGTGTTCCTTGTCATTCTGGAGGTTGTAACCTGGCTGTTATCTTGCTACTTCAGACTCGGAGATTGTTTTGTATCACTGTGTGTTTGCGGGATGTTCTAGCCCATTTAATGTCCTTGTGAATGCATTTGGCAATACAAAGTTGATAGAGTCAATATCCTTTATTTGAGCAGCTGCTGTAACTGGGAACATTACACAAGCTCTTGTTCACCACACCAAGCTGTAAAATCTGTCTTCTCTGTCAGTAAACTTTGAACAGACAGATGATGGGTTAATGATCAAGTTCTCTTGAGGTAGCCATGAGACAGTAGTGATTTGCTTTTAATTGTGGACATGGTATTGGTCCTAGAAGTTATAATTTGCGAAGAGCAGAAACCATGAATAGTTTTCACAAGAATTTGAAGTTAACTCGCTAGGAACATTCATGCCTGTGCGTCAATGGAATAATTTTTTCTATTGAGTTATTTTGCTGAGTGTAGGAAACTTCTCCTATAGCCAGTTCATAAAAGTGTCCTTCTGCAGGAAAAATTTCCCTTATTCGGTTTTGGTCTTTCAATATTCCTGTTTAATGCTTTTAGAGTAGGGGAAGCAGAGAATGAGAAAGTGGATCAGTTCTTCTCCAGAGGTTGCTCTGCTGTATTTTTGGAACTGCTGTATGCATAAGGCACTGAGGAAAGTACCCTGTGTTTTTGCAGTTGTCTCAGAAAATGTTATTTTATGCAATAATATATACAATAGCATAATTCATTTTCTGTTATTCCTAAGTGTCTGACTTATGAAATGTCTGACATTAAAAGAAATTAAGTTGCTGCTAGATATATTTATAAGCAATTTATGTACCATATAGCCAACCTGTTCATGATAAAACAATGCTTTGACAAGAAAGTAAGTGAAACTTGATGGTAGGGTGACGCAGTGGTCATAAATGTTTAGAAGTCATAAATCAAACCTTGAAATTGAACTGACTGAAAACAGAATGTTTTTATTTAAGGTCATGTGGGTTCTCTTTATTGGATTTGAACCTCCAGGTTTGAAAATTCTGAATTGTAAGGGCTAGAAGGTTCTCAGTGAAAGCCAAGATACTTTCTCAGTACTGTGAAAAATCATGTGACTTCAATAGAATCACAGAATGTTCAGGATTGAAAGAGACCATAAAGATCATCTAGTTCAATGCCCACTGTAATGGGGAGGGGCATCTTATCCAACCTGGCCTTGAACACTGCCAGGGTTGAGGCATCCAAAATCTCCCTGGGCAGCCTGTTTCAGTGTCTCACCATCCTCACAGTAAAGAACTTGTCCCTAATATGTAGCCTAAATTTCCTCTCTTTCAGTTTGTGCCCATTACTCCCTGTCCAATCACTGCAGTTCCTGAAGGAGTCCCTGTCTGCCTTCCCTGTAGCCCCCCTTCAGATACTGGAAAGCTGCTATGAGGTCTCCATGCAACATTCTCCAGGCTCAACAGCAGAACTTTTTCAGCCTGTCTTCATAGGGGAGGTGCTCCAGTCCTCTTCTCAACTTCATGGCCTTCCTCTGGACTTTCTTCAACAATTCAATGTCTTTTTTTATATTAGGAACACCAGAACTGTATGCAGCACTCCAGGTGGGGTCTCACAAGAGCAAAGCAGAGGAGGAGAATCCCCTTCCTTGACCTGCTGGTCACATTGTTTTTCGTGCAGCCCAGGATTTGATTGGCTTTCTATGCTGCGAGTGCACACTGACAACTCCTGCTGAGTTTTTCATCAACCATCACCCCCAAATCCTTCTCCCCAGGGCTGCTCTTGAATGATGGTCTTTAATGATATCAAATGCTTTGCTAGTATTCATGATGAAGCTACATGGAAGGATTGATGTATATATACACTTTGTATATCCCTAACTAGACAGTCAAGTACAGCAAGTCTTGAGTTCTCTGGTGGCTTTTGTTAAATCACAAGGGGGAGAAACTTTATTGAAGTGCCAAGGTAGATTACTTACCACAGTGAAAAACAAGCCTGTAATTATAGAAAAAGGACTGTAAAAACTGATGGCTGCTTTAATCTTGTGGAATTGCTAGTTGATTATTCATTTCATATCCTACTCCTTTCCTTATAGTATCAATTTGCTCCGTATGAACGTATTGATTTGTTGAGGGCTAGTGACCCTCAGATGGAAAGGGGAAGAGGATCTCTTCCCACACAGAAACAGCTTGAGAAAAGTTAGTTTGAAAAAGAAAAAAAGGGGGGGGGGAGGGGCAAGGGGAATTTTTGTTGCATGGAAATAATTTATCAAGCAAATATAAACTTAGATTATCTTTGTGCCAATTGTTTTTGTAGTGTCTTTTATGTTCAGATCCTTGTTAATGACAGGGTTCTCATGCACTGCAGCAAAGTGTATTTAAGCTTGTGTTAGCTGACCCATGAATCCTGGATTGCGTTTTTGCTGTGGGAGTAAAACCTCTTTGTTTTTTTATTTTTTTTTGCCCCCTGTGGGAGTGTAGTGTCGTAATGTGTTGTTTTTTTTCTAATTCTCCTCCTTATTAGCATGGGAATGAATATCTATGTTCATAATGCCAGGCCTGGTATTTAGTTTAAGAAGCCTTGTGGCATTGGTAATCTGTGATAAAAATATGATTCTTTGGGGGCCAGAGTGAAGGAGAAACAGAGATTTTCAAAAGTATACTAATTCTCAACCAGATTTGTGTGCATCAAATACCCACAACTGAAGAAAAAGCAAATCAATTTTGAAAGGAAACATATAATTATGTTTTATCTACCCTCTGTTTACTAAGAACCTCCTGATAAGGACTACTATTTTTTCTGAAACAGTCAAAATAATTGTTTTTGTGGACGTTTAAAGGGTTCATGCACAAATAACTCGATATCCAAAGAATGGTTGGATCAGTGTAACTCACATAAGCCTCTGTGTGAACTGTGTCATTAGTTTAATTTGCCTATTTTTAAAACAGTATTAGGTTAGAGTTAGGAAGATAACACAATAATTTACCAAGTGCTAAAGTGGGTTTAAAACTATCGTTAATGGTATAGCCTGAAGTATGCATCTGAGTTGTGTTTAAAGATACTACAGTTAAAAATAAAGGGGAGGAGGAAAGGCATATCTCTGGTGTCAGCAAGGCATGTGGTAAGCTGATGTATAAAGGGAAGGTAATGGATCTTCTTGGATTCCAGCCAGTGGTGCCGGACATGGGCATTCTGCCGAGGCACATTCCTGGGCATTAAGTGCAATCCCTTCCCTGAGCGTGCTGAACCCTCTGCGTAATTCATCTTCCCTGCAGTCCACTCTGCTGGGGCCAGGACCACAGCGTGGGTAATTTCATCACCCGTGCAACTTTTTGGTACTCACTTTTTCAATTCAGGGCAGTGTTGCTCTTGCACATGGATAGCTCCGTTTGAATCTGCTGTGCAGGCACTATCTTTCAACTTGCTGTTACTTTGAATAGAGTATTGGATCTTGTCTCTTCTCTAAATTTCTGGTTGTGAGCAAGATACCTTCATAAGATGACTTTAATAATTTTTTTAAAAATTTGTGAACATTATTGGTGTTAGTCGCAAAATTAAGTGATGGTGGTATTAAGTTTGTCTCCCTGTCATGTTAGCAATTTACTCTGATACTACAGCTGTTTGATACTTTATAGCAAAGCTGGAGAAAAACTGTATGATGCATTTTTACAAACACAAAGAGGAAAGGCAGAAGGAAAAAGGAATTCTTCATCAGTGGAAGGCACCTGTATATTTCAACAAGTAATCAAGCACTGCAGTAGACTTCAGTCCCTAAAGGTTTCCAAGATGGGAGTTTACATCCTCCAGGCTTGTGAGACATTATCATTGCCATTTTCTCCACCAACATAATTTTTCACCTTTTCCCATTTTCTTTGCCATTTAAAAGCAAGATGGCCGTACTAGATGGCAATACTAGCCGTACAATTTTGTGTTACATCTCCTAAAGTATAAACTTTAAAGATACTCAGAAATGTTTGCAGGGTTGGTGTTCTCCTTCCTATGCTCAGAGAGACAGGTTACCTCGGATCTCCTGATGACAAGCATACCCCATTTTCTGAAATTAATTCCTCCAACATTGTCTTTTTCTACCAGGATGATTTGGCCACTTGTTTTATGGAATGACCGGAGCAAGCCTGAAAGTATAGACTGTAGCTTTGTATATTTGATTGTGTGTAACCTGCTTATAAAAAATAAATGTTACAGAAGCATTTAACAGAATATAAATGTTTATAATGTTATAGCTTTTAATTTAAAATTTTCATGGTAACAGCTAAGATTACTTTTCACTGTTACTGAAAAGCTGTTTTATAATGAGAAGTTTCAGATAAATATTTAATGTCAGTCTGGGCTGAGATTAATCTAAGAATATTAATATGCCCAAGTGACCTGCAGTTCTTTGAGGTGCCATGCCTTGAAAATATAAAATGACCTGCATTTCTAGCATGAGTATTTATATTCACATTTTAAAAGCTTAATGACCAAAGTCTATTTTTAAAATAGATTGTTTTCCTGATGTGTTGATAGCAATTAATCCTGATTCAAATAGGTTCTGTAATAAGATTATTAAATTAAACAGTTTGATTTGTTTTTTACTTCTCCTGCCTTCTTAGATAATCTTCCTACTTTGTGCAACATAATATTGTTTATAGTTGTGTATGCAAAGAACTAGAAATAGTGGACAGTGGAAAGCATAAAGGACAGGATGGCATTTTCCCTTTTAGCAATAGGAGCATGGTACATTAATATCTGTCCTCCTCCAATTCCCACAGCCTTGCTCAAAAAGAAACCAAGGTCCAAACGACTTGTGCTGAATTTGATGCTGTCATTTAACATTCTCCATGGTTCTGGAACAAAGCTATTTACGCTTGGGACCTAAATAACCATTTACAGCTGCTTCTAGCCTATACTCTGCTGATAGTTATAGCTCCTCACCCTCACGCTGGAGAGACTTCTTTTAGATAGAGTATTTCATGAACACCACGTGTCTTGGTCAGAGCCCTTGTCTAGCCCTGTTACTGTTTCACACATTTAGAAGAACTGATATAAAGGTCATCTCTGTTAGATACAGGGAACCATAAGCACTTAAGATGACAAAAGGTTTTTAAGAATAACTAGATGTAATTCAGCAACAGTACTGTCAAGTGGTATCAAGTGTGCCTTAGACTAGATATTCTGTTCTGCAAACAGGAGAGTTATGCTTAATTTTTGGCACATTTCTCTGATTCTGATAGGAGGCAATTTTTTAAATCATAGTTGAACTCCTTTATGCAAGCTGCATTACTGTTCTTTTTTAATAACTTTTACTGAGCTTTCCCAAGCATTTAATGTGTTAGGTGTCTAAAGAGAAATTAAAATGAAACTAAACCGAAGGAGTAGTGTTTACATTAAAAGAAAAACAATGTAACACTGAGAAATAGCCTATCATCCATTTCTCAACTCTGTTATCTGTTCATTCCATAATCCTATCAAATTGAAGATAACAAAATAAATATCCAAATCTTATGTTGATGCTCTTGCGTAGTGTAGCGTGGGAAAATGGCCCACTGGTACTTCTGACCTACTGTTCTCTCTTCCCAGGTAAGAATTTTCTAATTCATCTAGTTCACTTTTATGTCATCTTCCTCTTGCTTCTAAAGAGCATTCTTATTCCCACTCTGAACTTCCAGCCTCTCCTTGTGCATTTCAAATTAAACAAGCATTTATTTGGGGAAGACTGAAGATCAGTATCCTATTTCAAAACTAAAAATCGGCTACAAAAAATGAGTTAGAGACAATTGTTTTTTTCCTACAAAAAGTAATATAACTTAAAAACACACAATATATGCTTCAAGTTGTCCATGCACACATAACAAAAGCAATTAAATTTTTAAAAATTCTTGCACCTAATTTTTACATATGTTGCTCTACCACCGAATTGTAACATTATGTGTTTTATATATTAAAGTATACAGAACCCTAACCTACAAACCTCTTTTATGTTAGAGTGAATAATGAGAACATGTCTTAGTAGGTAGGTACAAAATGTTAAGTATAAATAATGAAAAAATGCACAAAATATAAATTGGAAAGAAATTTTTTGAAGGTACTTTATTGTTGGCACTGAAGGTAATGACGTACATTTTGTTTAGTTGCCGTCTGTAATTCATTGGGGTTTTTAAGATACTGTATTAAAGATAGCTTGGACTTCCCTCAGTAGAAGCTTTAATAACTAACTTGAAGCCATTTTCTTTTAAAGAATTAATATTTAGACATAACATTAGCTATGAGGGTAATTAACAGGTTTAGAATAGTTAATGAATAAAATTGCGAGGACGGTAAATTGCATTGCCTAATATAAACTTTTAAAACTTTCTTTAATGGTTTGGGGTTTTTTCTAATTAAAATGCTAAATTGGTTTTATTTCATGAACAGGATATATGAAAATTTCTTTGTAGGCTCTATTTGACTTGACACTTCATTGAAATCAGTCCTGGATTAATAATTTACTCTTTTCCCTAAACAGATACACTACAGATTAAAAAAACCTCATTTGGTATTGCTTGTTTTAAAATGTCTGAAATTTCATTTTCTTTTGTAATTGGATTTGCTTGGTTTCATAAGAAATACTTTGTATTTCGTGTGTATTGGTGGGGAGAAGGGAAAGGTGAAAGAGTAGTTTTAGATGGGCTTACAAGTTCAGTTTTGTGCCAAATCCAGTTCCTCAGGGGTAGAAAAAAGCCCTTTAACTGGGACATAAAATTTCCCATGGTTTTGTCATGGTTGGCACACTTCATTGGTGTTTAAATTGAACTAATTTGATAACATTTATACCTGAGGAAAAACTAGAAGCACAACACATATTATAAGCGTGCATATTGTACCTCAGTTTCTATATTTTGGTGTTCCTCCAGTTTAGTAATTGTACTTAGTTCTTGTCTTTTCTTCCAAATCATTATTAAAAATGGACGTTGCTAGCTGATGTGGCAGTAGCCTCCCAAAGCTTCTGATCTCTGATGTTCTGAAGTGGAAAAAGTAATAGCCTAGTAAAATTTGATTGAAGATTACTTAAAGGAAAATTATTTTAATAAGTGATTGCTTAATTGACATGTGACTGGTAAGGTTAGAGATGCCAGACTGCAAAACTATAGTGGAAGGAATGGGCTCAACTTTATTTAAATAATGCTTTCAGATGCTATTATGCATACAGGTTGTAATTAAAATTTCTATTTTATCTAAAGCCCAGGTAGAGACCATAAGAATCTGTATTTTATCAGTAAATTGTTCAGGCTACTGCTCAGCCCAGCTAATTGCTTTCCTTTCTATACTTTCTTCTAATCAAAGAGGAAACAAAACTATGACCCAGGTT